>CP139504.1:421954859-422035988 GCA_021014915.2 Artemisia tridentata subsp. tridentata
ACAGATATTCTACCCTTTTTCAGTAAGGGTGTTTTCATCCTCATGACTCCTTGATCTTGATCTTTGATTTGTTATAAGATTCCCTTAAGCCATTGCTATGATCCCCTGTACATTGATTCATTCGTTTGATATACTTCGTTGTTATGATGATCTATTTGACATTCGTTCATTATGACCCTTGTGATATGATAATTGGCATAATTCATTCGTTACCCTATGACATGAGTATTCGAATCACTTGATGCTTGGAAGGTTCATTTGATATTATAACTGGATGTGAAAACCTTTCTTAATTGTATCATGGAAATGTTTTGAGAAAAACTATTTTTAAAACGATGTTATGAGCATGATGCGCTACCATTTTTATATAGAATCTTACTAACTTTTATGAAAACTACTTTTAAAGACTATCTTATGAAAACCGTTTTTAAAGATCATTTTATGAAAACCATTATTAAAAGATTTCTTAAATGAACATTTGATAGAAACCTTTGAATTGAACCTTGCTATGAACCATTTGATTTCGAACCTTTGATTATGAACCTTTGAGATCCTATGCCTGATATGATTCCCTTATTTGACTCATGACTTTCATTGCATGATCGTCATTCTCATTGATTCATTCTGACATTTATTTAAATGTCTCTGCTATGCTATGCTTATGTTTTGCCATGCTTATTGAGTTACTATCTTGTTTCTCTTGCCATGCTATTTTGTTATTGTGTATGCTATGATAGATCCGTGTCTGAGCTTAACTAGTTGTGGAGGTACCATGACCATGTCTTTGATGGCACCCTGACATGACACTCCCGTAGAGGTGTGATAGATCTACGGCGTTCCCCTTATGATATGATTTATTTTGCGTGCACTATTGGCCAACTTTATATATGTGTGACCAGTCTAGTACTGGCATCCATATTTTGTTTGGGAGCGTATGGATGCATCCTAGGTTTATGTATGTGTATGTATGGTGACCAGGTGGTGTGTGCCTTACACTCCTTCTCACACTTTTAGTACTTAGAGGTCTCCCCTCTTCGTATACTTGTTATGCTTTAGTATGATTTGACGGATTATGTATGGAGTTCTTATGGCACATCCTTATATGAACTTTTCCCTTATTTCATTATTCTCTTGGTTCATTCTCTATTCAGTTCTCATGCATTCTTGATTCTTAGTTCTCTTTAAAATTCGTATGACTTTCATGATTATGCTTTTCGTTTTGTATTCTTATTCCTTCGTTGCTTATGCTTATTTACCATTATGTTATGTTATATATATCTGTTCACTGGGATTTTAAGCTCAGCCGCATTTTTTTTCCTGCGGCAGGTTTTAGTTTGGAAGCTGGGTTATGAGTGGAGAGTACTTTGGACTTAGAAGACCTTACTAGCTATTCTAGATTAGAGATGACTAGAACGTTTGCAAATTGTAACCTTGTATCTTCAATTCTTCCTTTGTAACCTTTGAAATTCATTTTGTATTATTTAGTCATATGCTTGTGTTTGCTTTGATATGTCACCATAACGTAATACTTCTATCCTTATCGGGTTGGGGTGTTACAATTATGGTATCAGAGAGACAGGCTGCGACTTGTAATACATTTACCCTTGACCTGTGAAGTTTGGACCATTAAGTTTCCACTGTAGGCGCTCATAAGACAACCTTTGAAAATTTGCTTTAGGATTTCCCCACAGGAACTTAAGTTATTACCAGTGAGGAATGGGTAGACTAGGACATCTATATAAGTAGCATTGCTTCCGCATCACTCTGATTCGTGCCTTTGCCTTTAGTAAGCATTATAAGAACATTTGTTTCAGAAGCTAGAAAGTTTTGCAACTTAAGCTTAGTAAACAAGTAAGTTTGGAATTCCTTGAGAACTACA
Organism: Artemisia tridentata subsp. tridentata; assembly: GCA_021014915.2. Classification (NCBI taxonomy): domain Eukaryota; kingdom Viridiplantae; phylum Streptophyta; class Magnoliopsida; order Asterales; family Asteraceae; genus Artemisia; species Artemisia tridentata. The sequence continues at coordinate 421,956,739 of CP139504.1, forward strand.
TGGATACCTTGCACCATTTAAGTTTCACTTCCTGATTTTGGACTCCACTTCCGATCTGTTTGATAAACAGTTTGATACCTTTCCGACCATACCGAAGGTCATTTAACCCTAATGTGTTTGACACATTCTATGAATTCATTACCCGTGCTAGATATAAATGTATCATCTGATACTACTTAGTCCTGCAAAATCCATTACTACTCCTATGAGAACTCTGGTGATTATTAACTATGGATATAGGAAGCTTTACTTCACGCCCTTTAATGATGAATCTTGCCTGCCAACCAGTTTCCTTTAGAAGGATATGATGTAAATACTATCTCAGTACGGAATTGTTAACTGAGCATGATGATGCTGATAACTAATATTCCATACATCTCACTTTTGACGGTTATACGATGTTCGTATTACCAATGATACACACCCTACCTGCCCTTATGCTAAAAAGCTAAACAAATTCCAACACCTTGAACTGTTCGTTTATCTATCTCAACAAAATGATGAACCGTGTACTTGACCTTGATATATGAACTACCCGTCTGGTTTAACGACCGTATTCGTTCTACGGATCTATTTACCCTTGATATAATTGACCTTGAGGTCTTTTGGTTATGGATTGGATGGCTCTTCGTAAAGTTACCATAGACTACCATATCTGAAATGTGACTTTTAACAATCTGCTTCACGCTACTTTTGTTATGATGACTCTCAACCGCATAAATCTGTTAAGATTAATGTTGCTATGAAAGCACATATTCCGATCTCATTAGATTGTCAAGTTCTCCTGACACCTATTAGTATCCACCCTTAGAAAGCTCTGGCATTGGAAGTTTTGTTGTACAAATTTTCTGGTGTTTCTGATGAACCTTTTAGAATTCCCTCTTGCTTGGGAAGTGGAGTTAGCATTGAATTGATCTCAGTTGACGAAACCACGATACCATAGAAGTTGAGAGATTAAAGGAACTGATGAAATATGATTTTCTTCACCCTAGTGTTTATCCTGGGATTTTCCTGTTGGCTCATGAAGAAGAAAGAGAGAAGTATGCGGCGGCGTATCGACTATCGTGAACTTAACCATATCACTATCCGTAATCATTATCCATTCCCGCGTATCAATGATCGATTTGGCCTATCTTTGAAAACTCCGTATCAGATGGTCTCATTTAGGTTTGAAGGACAGAAGAAACAGCCACAAAAACTTCTAAGAAGGGAGTTGACTAACTGAGAGTAATCCCCGCGAAGCATTTCAGTTTTATTAGTGAAGAGGAAGATTGGTGATGTGAAGTAGATATGAAGACGATCCCTGAAGTGGCCTTCGTACTCGTTGCGATCATTATGAGTTTTAAAGGATGCCAATTGTATTGGCTAATAGAATCATTTTCTTCGCGAGTCTTTGGACAATTGTCATAATATGACAGTGTGTTTGTGCTCAGAGACGAAAGAGGAATATGTAGATCATTTTCGTATTGAGTAGAATGACCCCTGTGTTCTGGAAGAATAGGTTTGATTGGCGTTCGGAGATTGTTGCAGACAGCACTACCAGGTATCTTGCGATGACAGAGTTTCCCACAGAAAGGACCAAGATTGAAGACCGTTGTCAGAGTTAGAAACCTTGTAGAAGGGTAGTAGAAGATGTTCGTGGCAGGCGTTACCATGAAAGAAGCATATAAGAAGAAATTCACGTTACCACACCACAATGTCCAGAAGAGGTGCCAAAGGCTTGAGGGGCCAGACTCAAGTTTATAATTCCTTTCCACCCTATGATCATATGGACAGACGTAGACAGACTACTTGGAATTGGAAGAGAATTGAAATCATGCATTTGAATGGATGAATTTTGAAGTGAACATTTGTGTTTGGGAGAGTTGATTCTATGAAGGATGAAGCCATTGATGACGTAATTCACTTCCTCTCAACCTACTTAAGTTTCCGTTACCTGATGATACGATCCTTTGAATGAGTTATGTTCCCTATTAGAAATCCCGTTCTGTGTTCGTTATGCATTTGTTGAATGATGGTTTTGTTATGAGAACTATGATGAATTGTGGAAGACCTGACGCTTTTGACGACGAACTTCATTTGATGCTTACTAATCCCGTTACGCTATTTGTACGTTCTGTTTCTCCGATTTTGAATTCGTAATGATGATCGATTCAAACCAACCCTAGGAGGTAGAAGGACTGATAGGTGGCTAAGATAAGTTGTTTTGTTCACAACTTGAGATAAATTTTGTCCATCATGGGGGCATATTTATATGATGCTAGTATTATGACGCCTGATCAACGTGATAATACTTACATCATATAACGTGCACTTATTGTGATCATAGGATATTTCGAGGAGTGCCTTAGGAGCCTTAGAATTTAGATAAGCTATTTGAGAATATTTGCGTTAGTGAGACTTTAGGTTTGTTTCACCTATACGCTTAATCTGCTTTCACTGTTATATGATTTGATACGTTTGGATTCTCGACACGCGTTTTGCTGACCTCTGCACTTCCAATAAGATCTTAGATTCTGTTGTAGAGCTTTCTACCGGTTGATGTTATCGACAATCTGTTTTCTGTACGTTCTCATCTGATTTGTCTAATCAAATTCTATGGACGACATATCCGTCAAATCCTACGTATTTCCTGCATCTCTCTCGAGAGAATACGATTATCATCTATTACGTTTGGTATATTATTCTTTTGATCTGGATTCAGTATGGTATGTCCTTTCCGAAGAAACCGAAGCTATTTTGATCAACAAGATAGAGTCATGAGAAACAAGTCATTCGCATTTCCGTTCCTGGTCCTTTGTGCTTCCGTTTCGTTTCACTTCAATTTTCGAGGACGAAAATTTTCTTTTAGAGGGGAAGAATTGTAAAACCCCAAAATTACCACAATCCGAAATGACCAAAATACCCTCTAATTTTGAAATTTTAAGAACTTATAAAATACGCTATAAATTAAAATTTGAGTTATATAACGTGTTATGACTCGAAACCATACGATATGAACTTATAACCTAAAGTAAAATACGAAATGATCTAAGAACCTTATAAATAAAAGTATGGCACGTTTAAGAAGCTTTCTATAGTCCGAAAATAATAAAAATTTGTGCACAACATATTAAGAAGATAAGTATAAATTTTGGTAAATATGGAAAGTGATAATTCTCCCTAATCACACCATAATTCACGCCCCATCTCCCCTCCTAATTTTTCTCTTAAAACCGTGTCTTGCATTCTCCAAAAACCCTAACATCTCTTTTCTCCCTATCTCATTGTACAGCAAAAGAAAAACCAAAAAAAAAAAAAAAAAAAAAAAAAAAAAAAAAAAAAACCCTAAAATACCTACAAACCACAAAGTCGATTGCTGCTGCTCTTTGTTTCTTTCTGTTCGATCCAACACAGTAGAAAAAGGAGGTATTTTGTGGTCTTTAATTGGTGTTAGAGTCGTGTGTTTCCTGGTGCGAAGTGGTCTTGATTGTGGGTGTTAAAAGGGGGTCGAAGGGAGTGTTCTTGGCTAGGTTTCGGCTGCAAATTCTGTGGTGACTCGATCCACCATATTCTTGTTCCTTTGATCACGCAACGAGGGTAATGAGTATCATCCTTGTTCAATACAATCTCTCTTGTTTGATTCTTGTTCATTTCCTTGTTTGTTCTTGTCGAATACATGGATAAAATCATAGAAAGAAACTACATGAAATCATAACTTGTACTCTTGAAATAACGAATTGGAAGAACTCTAATATGATCGACCTACTGTTTTGATTTGATTCGAATTGTTATGTCCATGCTTATGCTATGTAAGAGTCGACCTAATATGTGTTTTGTATCATACATAATTGATTTGTGACAATATGTAAGTCATGGGAATTATAAACCTAAAAGATCACATAAAATAATAGACCCAGTTACTGACCAGAAAAATTAAGTCGAGTTGATTCGATCATATCTTGATGATGGTAAAGTGTTTTTGAGGGTTTCTGGAGTCTAAAAGTAAGTTTAAGAAAAGAGTTTTCTGTAAATATAAGCCTTGTAATTTTTAGAGGTCGGGAATATACAATTTTTGATTTTACAAGATCGAGTGTCAAAACTGGATTTGTATGTCTGGAAAAATCATCCGTGTTTTTTATTTTTAGTTTTCAAACCTTGTCGAATTAGAGGATTCCCTTTTACAGGATTCATATTTCATATGTGTAGTAATTACTAGAATTTTTTTAGATTTTTATGAATTATTTTGATAGGGTAAAGAAATACAAACTTTTCATATGTAAAATCTGATCAGGAATCTGGACGAGTTAACATGTTGGAATTCTTAAACCATAGTCACACTAGCTAATAAATTCTGGGAAAATTCGTGTGGGTTCTTAAGACATTGAAGTTCATGTGTTAAATTTTGTGGATTTTATTTCTGAGTTCTAATGAGGTTCATAAATTCGTCAAAGCATGACAAATTCATATATAAAAACTGTTAAAGGTTTAAAAAGGTTAAAAAGGTGTTATGCGTATAGTTCTTAAACTAAAGGGTTTAAATTGTCATTTTTCTAAACTAAAGGGCTTAACTTGTGAAAATATGTAACTTTAGAATATTTACATTTCATACCCTAATCTTACCATAATGACACTATAATCCCTAAACTTGTTGTATTTGCATAATGAACCCTAACACTTATGAAAGCTACGTTATGAACCTTAAACTATAAATATAGTCACATTGCTACCTCAAATTGATTAAGGGATAAACTTGAATATTTATGACTAATGTTTCTAGATATGGAAACCTTCTAATTATGGAAACTTACTAATTCGGGAAACCTGCCTAAAATAGAAGATTACTTAAAATGGAAGAGCCGACTAAAATAAGTAATCTGATTTAAAATAAGTTATTAATCAGACGATCATAAATTCGTGTAGATTCGCTGAAGATGGAGTTTACTTCCGATCTTTTCGTTTCTAGTTATGTTTTTCACTGGCGGTCTAAGGTACATATATTCTACCCTTTTTCAGTAAGGGTGTTTTCATCCTCATGACTCCTTGATCTTGATCTTTGATTCGTTATAAGATTCCCTTAAGCCATTGCTATGATCCCCTGTACTTTGATTCATTCGTTTGATATACTTCGTTGTTATGATGATCTATTTGACATTCGTTCATTATGACCCTTGTGATATGATACTTGGCATAATTCATTCGTTACCCTATGACATGAGTATTCGAATCACTTGATGCTTGGAAGGTTCATTTGATATTATAACTGGATGTGAAAACCTTTCTTAATTGTATCATGGAAATGTTTTGAGAAAAAACTATTTTTAAAACGATGTTATTGAGCATGATGCGCTACCATTTTTATATCGAATCTTACTAACTTTATGAAAACTACTTTTAAAGACTATCTTATGAAAACCGTTTTTAAAGATCATTTTATGAAAACCATTATTAAAAGATTTCTTAAATGAACATTTGATAGAAACCTTTGAATTGAACCTTGCTATGAACCATTTGATTTCGGACCTTTGATTATGAACCTTTGAGATCCTATGCCTGATACGATTCCCTTATTTGACTCATGACTTTCATTGCATGATCATCATTCTCATTGATTCATTCTGACATTTATTTAAATGTCTCTGCTATGCTGTGCTTATGTTTTGCCATGCTTATTGAGTTACTATCTTGTTTCTCTTGCCATGCTATTTTGTTATTATGTATGCTATGATAGATCCGTGCCTGAGCTTAACTAGTTGTGGAGATACCATGACCATGTCTTTGATGGCACCCTAGACATGACACTCCCGTAGAGGTGTGATAGATCTACGGTGTTCCCCTTATGATATGATTTATTTTGCGTGCACTATTGGCCAACTTTATATATGTGTGACCAGTCTAGTACTGGCATCCATATTTTGTTTGGGAGCGTATGGATGCATCCTAGGTTTATGTATGTGTATGTATGGTGACCAGGTGGTGTGTGCCTTACACTCCTTCTCACACTTTTAGTACTTAGAGGTCTCCCCTCTTCGTATACTTGTTATGCTTTAGTATGATTTGACGGATTATGTATGGAGTTCTTATGGCACATCCTTATATGAACTTTTCCCTTATTTCATTATTCTCTTGGTTCATTCTCTATTCAGTTCTCATGCATTCTTGATTCTTAGTTCTCTTTAAAATTCGTATGACTTTCATGATTATGCTTTTCGTTTTGTATTCTTATTCCTTCGTTGCTTATGCTTATTTACCATTATGTTATGTTATATATATCTGTTCACTGGGCTTTTAAGCTTAGCCGCATTTTTTTTTCCTGCGGCAGGTTTTAGTTTGAAGCTGGGTTATGAGTGGTGAGTACTTTGGACTTAGAAGACCTTACTAGCTATACTAGATTAGAGATGACTAGAACGTTTGCAAATTGTAGAACTTAGAATTTATTATTGTTTCCTTTGTAACCTTGTATCTTCAATTCTTCCTTTGTAACCCTTGAAAATCATTTTGTATTATTTAGTCATATGCTTGTGTTTGCTTTGATATGTCACCATAACGTAATACTTCTACCCTTATCGGGTTGGGGTGTTACATGTTTTCTACAAAAACTGTTTACTCATTCGCAGCTTAAATCAACAAAATTTAATTGATGGCGTTGAGAAACTTACAACATTGCCTTAAGATGCTTCGTACTTTTTCATGGTGTACTTGGTAAGTCTATTATTGACGCACAGCCGAGCGGAGAGACAGAATGGATTCTCTTTAAGGCCACAATTTAATGCGAAACCAACCTTATACCCACTTTATAGTTTGTCAATAATAAGTTCCGCCGCTTCGACCACTTTTGTACAGTCGCATCAATCAATTAAAACTTTAAGATTTAAAGCTTAAAACATTTATGTAGTAAATTATTAATTGCTTGTCTCGCCTGGGAGCAAATTACCGTGCGAAGCGAACCACTGTCGGCACATAAGACTTGGCAATTAAATAGTTTACTACAAAGGTTTCATAGTTATTAGGTTCATTTATTTTTTATTCAAAAAAATTACCCTCTTTGATGTTACAATCCATCATAATTAAACACAAAGAACAAGTAATTGAAAAAATAAATAAACACTCAATAACACGTATATGATCATTAACAATATCATATAGCCACATGCAAACCTTTTCAATAAATCCTATTAGTAATTCTATGTGAATTTTAATGTATGTAATTAATAAAACTCCCATTGGAATTTTCGAGCTCATTGTGCCCAATGGACCACAGACGCCAAATAACTTGGCCGCGTAAGTTTTGATTAATTAGATACCACATTGCACATAACCAATTAATTAATATATATTAGGGTCTTCCCTAATTTTAGATTTATCTTAAAAAATCATGTAGCAATTAAACACAAAACATTCCATGACAAAACATGCAAGATTTTGTCATGGATCCCATATAGCACTTTAAATCATGTATCACATATTTACAAGCCTATATTGTACGCAATCTAATTAATGACATCACCAGGTATTCATTAATTTTCACATAAAAGTTTTTACATGTAATCTTAGGGTTTCTACTATTTTTATCAATACAAAAAAATAAAACCCTAGATTGTCTAAAACATGTAAAGATCCAATTTTTATGTGTTTAGTAATTAATTACATGTTAAAAAACGGGCTCATGATGCCACTGTTGGAATATGTGAATCATAAAAAACTATAAACACATAAACATCAAAGCACACGCAGCGGAATAGATCTACAATAATGATAACGATCATTTTGAACATGTTTTTATAGCATTACTCTTATGATTATGCATGTTATTTGGTTGTATTTATGAACATATTACACTTAAAAGGTGCAAAAGATGTGTTTACGTTCAGGTACAACTATGTCGAAGGAAATAGAGGAAAAGATGAAGAAAAGTCGACAAAATCAAGTAAATATGCGCGAAGTAAAGTTTTCCGTTCAAGACAAAGATTCATGCTATGATTACGTTCAAGTTCAAGAGAAAGATGTGGAAATGAAGTCAAGAATTAGTGCCAAGAAGTGTGTCACAAGTGGGAATTATATGCTAGCTTTGAGTTGAAAGTTATGTGCAAGACTTGGTCTATACCCAAGGTTTCAGTTTCTATACCTGAGGTTTCAAGAAGGGGAGCTCATACCTGAGGTATTAGAATTCCTGCCTGAGGTATAGCCATCCATACCCAGGGTCTACATTTTCATACCTAAGGTATGCAGAAAAAATGATATGAAGAGTTGCATTTATTCTTCATTTTAAGCATCATTAACACCAAGGCCAATCATTAACTTCTAATCACTAAAGTTCCTGCATCATTATGACACTTGGAGCCCAAGTTCTTTTCTTGTTGGCTAAGGGGAAGTCTCCATATATACATGAAGAAAGAAACAAGAGAGAGACAATCAAGATACAACAAACTACTACAAAAAAATATGTCACATTTCTCTCTTACAAGTGGGCGACAAAAGGAGGAAAACGCAGGAACAAGGAGGCTAAAATCTCATCAATCATTACTTCAATTACTTACGGATCGTTGTTGATTATTTCACAAGTGTTCTTCATTATTTGTAATCATATTACAACATTTTGTAAGACTATTCAATCATGTTTACTAGTGATCAATTTCTTATGATTATTACTTTGTTTACCATGAGTGGCTAAGTGCCTTATGCACTTGCCTAGATGATGTTTGAATTATGGTTCACTTGATTGGTTATGACTTATTGGTTCTAATATAAAAGAAAAGTTAACACTAAGAACGAATTGTGCTATCTTAAGTTTTCTCCACCAAAGAGTTATTAAGTTTGGGTAATTTCTAATGATGTATTGGGTTGAAAAAGACATTGTTAGTAAGTTAGTTGTAAACCTTTGTCTATGAGGGTTTTACCTTATGTATTGACCATTTCATAAGAAAGTTAATTTAACTTGGAAAGCTAAATAGTGTGGTTGTTAATTATTTGTGAAACGAAAGTGAATCGGGTAATTGAGTTGTGTTAATCTTGGATTGATCAATTTTGAAATATTTTTTTTTTATAATCTCTAAATCTTGACGAGGATTGAAAGTGTGGGAAACAATATAATTAGTACACCACTAATCGAATTCGAACACCATCTAATTTGTTGGTCATAATCAAATGGAACCAATGTCATAATCATGTCAAAGGAATTGTGCAAACTAGTCTAGGCAAGTGTAGTCTTTAAATTATTGAATTTACATCATCTTTATTTGCTTGCTAATTAGTATTGCTAGTTGGATTGCTATTTATTTGCAAAAATTCACATCACACAAAAAAAAAACAAATCCTAGTGATCGACCTCGGCTGACCTCAATTATCTCTTACTACATACGGACGAGTATACTTGCTCGTATGTGTTTCGTTTGAATCTTTGGTAAATCGTGTTATAAATTTTAAAACTTGGACTCCTAACGGGTATATCCCTTGAAACACATCAAGTTTTTGGCGCCGCTGCCGGGGATTTGAATCTCGTTTGAGTGAGTTTTGCTTATAATAATTCATTAGTTTTAATCTTGCTAGTATTGTTACTCTTCAGCGTATTCTTTAGGTTCTCTCCAAAAAAAAAAAAAAAAAAAAAAAAAAAATTCCCTACATTTTTCTTCCATACCGCCGGTATAAATCAAAACCGGGCGGTATAATCTTAGTGTTTGTCCATGCCTCCGGCCAGAAAAATCAAACCGCCGGTATTACGTAAAAAATAATTTTTTTTTCTAAGTCCAAAACCGCCGGTATAAATCAAAACCGGGCGGTATAATCTTTCTGTCTCAAATTTCCTTTTCGAACTTGTCCATACCGTCGGCCAGTAATTCCATACCGCCGGCCCGTCCATAAAAAAATAAATAAATAAATAAATAATAAATAAAATAAAATAAAATTAGTTTTTAAATCCTTTTCGATAGGCTCGTTTTTCTCGTGTATGACCACTCATTCTTCTAACGAAGAATTAAGTTCACCATTGTCTAATCCTGAACGTTTATTTCGTAAAAAGAAAAATCCATTCATTCCACCCGATCAAAAGAATTCCAAAAACCAAAAATCCACCATTTGAAAACCTTTCCGAAGTTCATCCAATCGTTAATCTTTTTCAAGAAATACCATTTCCAATGGCTGATGATCAACCCATGTGGGGTACCAATAGGGTAGTAGCTCCTACGCCCGAAGCCGCAATTATTCCCGTGAATCTAGGAGAAAATTTTACTATCAATGGTCATCATCTCTCTATGATTAAAGACAACCAATTTGATGGTAGAGTTAAATCTGATCCACATAAACATATTGCCGATTTCCTTGAAATTTGTGACATGTTTCGTTATGGAACTACCGATCCAAATTCAATCCGACTTAAACTTTTTCCATCGTCACACACCGGGGAAGCGAAAATTTTGTATAATGAATTAAGCCCGGAGTGATCACAACTTGGGACCAAATGAGAAGAGCGTTTGTTGGACGTTTCTTTCCACCAGCCATGTTTGATCAACTCTTGGGTGAAATTCGTAGTTTTACTAAAAAAGAAGGAGAAAATCTTGTTAAAGCTTGGCTTCGAATGAAAAACATGTTCCGAAGTTGTCATGGGCATGGATTGTCTCGTGGTAATATTATCCAAATCTTTTACCATGGTCTAGATGACGCAACTCAAGGCATACTTGATGCCGGAGGAATTTTCCTTTATAAGACTCCTAATGAAGCTTACAATTTACTAGAAGACCGTGTACTTCTTAGGCTTGATTGGTCTAAAGATGCCAAAACTAAACCTCAACGAAAAACGGTTGCATTTGCCGAAGCAACAAATGAAAATTCTAAAATCTTGGATATGATGAAAGATTTTACCTCTAAAATTGATTCCAAATTCGAAAGTATCCAAAAAGAAATCAAAGAAATTCGTGAGGGATGTACTCATTGTGGTGGAAATCACTCCTCATCCGAGTGTGATGATAAACCCATGGGAGGTCCCGAAGCAGAAGCTAATTATGTTTCTGGAGGATATCGAGGAGGAGGATATCGTGGAAACTATTACGGTAGGAATTCTAGAGATTGGCAAGATCGTCCATCAAGGGATGATAACCGTTCCCAAACTCGTGATGAAAACCGTCAAACATCTTTTCATGATGAAAATCGTTCTCGTGAAACAAAAAACGAAGAATCTGAATTCGAAAAAACCATGCGTGAATTTGTGCATGCTCAAAAACAAACGAACGAATTTATGAAAAATCAATTCTTTATGCTTAAAAGCAAGGTTGAACAAGGTCAAAAGAATCATCAAGCTTCTATCCAAGATCTTGAGACCAAATTTGGTCATCTTTCTGATCAATTCGCCGCAAGACCATCTGGTAATTTGCCAAGTAATACTCAAACCAATCCAAAACCATCATCATCTGGAAATTATCGTCCACCTCAAACAAGAAATGAGCATGTGAATGCTATATATACTCGTAGTGGTCTATCTTATGATCCACCACCCAACCCAACCCAAACAACTCCTGTTGTCCAAAATGATAGTGAGGATGAGGTAGAAAAAGAATCTAAAGAAAATGAACCAAATTCTACACCAGTTGATAAACCTACTGCAATACTCAAACAATATAAACCAAGAATTCCATATCCTCAACGTTTGAGGAAGGAAAAAATGGAAGAACAATATGGAAAGTTCATTGACTTACTAAAAGAAGTTAGAATCAACATTCCTCTTGTTGATGTTCTAGCTGGAATGCCCAATTATGGGAAGTTTTTGAAAGAACTTGTTAATAATAAAAGTAAAATGGAAAACATTTCTGCTACTTTCTTAAATGAAGATTGCTCTGCAATAATTGAGAATAAATTACCAAAGAAACTCGGTGATCCAAGAAGTTTTCTTATTCCATGTACCTTGGGAAATTCAATCACTTGTGATGCTGTAGCCGATCTTGGTGCAAGTATCAATCTTATGCCATACTCGTTGTATGTGAAACTTTCAATCAAAACATTGAAACCAACAAGAATGAGTATACGATTAGCCAACCATACTATCCAGTATCCTGTTGGAATAGCTGAAAATATCCTTGTTCAAGTTGGGAAATTTATTTTTCCTGTTGATTTTGTGATCCTTGAGATGGAGGAAGATAGCAAAGTTCCATTAATTCTAGGAAGACCTTTCCTAAATACAGTAGATGCTATCATTCGAGTAAAAAATAAAGAACTCAACCTTGGAGTTGGGGATGAAAGAATTTCTTTTTTCGATTAATCAAGCAATGAAATATTCTCATGCAAATGATGACACTTGTTATAGCATTGATGTTATTGATGATATAACAGAAGAAACATTCGATGAGTTGTTTGATGAAAGAATTCAGACTCATCAAACATCTGGTCAAATCAGTGATGAAGATCTCGATAGAGAATTTGCTGAATTTATGCAGATTGACACCGAAGAAATTTCGGAGGAAGAAAATACTAACTTTGAAGAGTTATAATTCAATAATGATATGAGAATCACAACCTCAATTGAAGAACCGCCGGTAGATCTAGTTTTGAAACCTCTCCCTGATCATTTGGAATATGCATTTTTGGAAGAGAATTCTTTTCTTCCAGTTGTCATATCTTCAAAACTTAAACCTGATGAAAAGGAACGACTTGTTTCTATACTCAAAAAGCATAAAGAAGCTTTTGCTTGGAAAACTTCTGATATTCCTGGAATAAGTCCAAACTTTTGCAAACACAAAATAAATCTCGAAACTGATTCTAAACCAGTTGTTCAAAGACAACGAAGACTCAATCCAAATATGAAGGAAGTAGTTAAGAAAGAAATAATCAAACTTCTTGACGCTGGAATTATTTATCCTATTGAGGATAGCTCATGGGTGAGTCCTGTTCACTGTGTTCCTAAGAAAGGAGGAACAACTGTTGTAACTAATGAACGTAATGAACTTGTTCCTACAAGAACTGTCACTGGTTGGCGGGTATGCATTGATTATAGAAAATTAAATGATGCCACCAGAAAAGATCATTTTCCATTACCGTTCATGGATCAAATGTTGGAAAGACTTGCGGGGAACAAATACTTTTTTTTCTTGATGGATTTTCCGGTTACTTTCAAATTCCTATTGATCCAGCTGATCAAGAAAAAACCGCATTCACGTGTCCGTTCGGCACATATGCTTATAGGCGTATGCCTTTTGGTCTTTGTAACGCACCAGCAACATTTCAAAGATGCATGATTGCTATTTTTCAAGATATGCTTGAAACCTCTATGGAAGTATTCATGGATGATTTTTCAGTATTTGGAGAATCATTTGAGTCGTGCCTTAACAATCTTGATAAAATGCTTGAAAGATGCAAAACTTCTCATCTCGTACTTAATTGGGAAAAATGTCATTTTATGGTGACAGAAGGAATTGTCCTTGGTCACAAGATTTCGAGCAAAGGAATCGAAGTTGACAAAGCGAAAATTGATGTTATTGCTAAGTTACCACCCCCAACTAACGTTAAAGGCGTTAGAAGTTTTTTAGGACACGCGGGATTTTACCGTCGATTCATTAAAGATTTTTCAAAAATATCTCGTCCAATGACGAAATTGCTTGAAAAAGATTCAGTCTTTGAATTCAATGAAGAGTGCATCGAGGCATTCGAAACGTTAAAAAACAAGCTAACAAATGCACCAATCATGGTTTCACCAGATTGGTCATTGCCGTTTAAACTCATGTGCGATGCAAGTGATTATGCTGTTGGAGCAGTATTAGGACAGCGAGATGGTAAACATTTTCGTCCTATATATTTTGCTAGCAAAAACCTTGAATAATGCCCAACAAAACTACACAGTGACTGAAAAAGAACTGTTGGCTGTAGTTTTTGCATTCGAGAAGTTTCGTTCCTATCTTGTTTTTATAAAAACAATTGTATTCACCGATCATTCAGCTCTGAAATATCTGTTTGCTAAACAATATGCAAAACCACGTCTTATCCGATGGATTTTATTGCTTCAAGAGTTTGACATAGAAATCCAGAATAAGAATGGTGCAGAAAATGTGGCGCAGATCATTTATCTAGATTAGAAAATCCAAATTTAGAGGAATTCGGTGCAAACGAGATTGATGATTACTTTCCCGACGAAACTCTTATGGGAATTGAAGATGAAGAAATTCCATGGTTTGCTGATTATGCAAATTATTTAGCTGGAGGAATATTACAAAAAGGTCTATCTCATGCTGAGCGTAGTAAATTCTTTGCAAACTTAAAATATTATTTTTGGGATGAACCGTATCTATTCAAAATGTGCCCCGATGGTATAATAAGAAGATGCGTGTATGGTTCCGAAACTCGAAAAATTCTTGATGAATGTCATCATGGCCCAACCGGAGGACATTATGGACCATCCACCATCGCTAAAAAAGTTTTTGATGCGGATTTTATTGGCCAACGATTTTTAAAGAAGCACATACACTTGTGCAGAATTGTGATGCATGTCAAAAATCTGGTAGTCTTTCTCGTAGAGACGAAATACCACAGAAAAGCATCCAAGTCTCTGAAATATTTGATATTTGGGGAATTGACTTCATGGGACCTTTTCCTAAATCTCATAAATTCGAATACATTCTCGTTGCAATAGATTATGTTTCCAAATGGGCGGAAGCAGAAGCCCTACCAACTAACGATGCACGAGTAGTTGTAAATTTTCTGAAAAAGCTTTTCTCTCGATTCGGAATTCCAAAAGCTTTGATAAGCGATAGAGGAACTCATTTCTGTAACCATCAAATGGAAAAAGCTATGAAAAGATATGGGGTCCACCACCGTTTCTCAACAGCATACCATCCTCAGACTAGTGGTCAAGTCGAAAACACCAATAGAGCTTTAAAAAGAATACTTGAAAAAACAGTTAAGGATAATCCTTCTGTTTGGTCAAGGAAACTCGATGATGCTCTATGGGCGTTTAGAACCGCATATAAAACTCCAATTGGTACAACTCCGTACAGACTTATATATGGAAAGAATTGTCATTTACCATTTGAAATTGAACATCGTGCTTACTGGGCATTGAGGCAATGTAATCCTGATTTAAAAATCGCTGGAGAAAAACGATTTTTACAATTACATGAACTCGATGAATTGAGACTCCAAGCATATGAAAACTCAAAATTATACAAAGCTCGAACAAAAGCTTATCATGATAGGAAGCTAAGAATCCGTAAAAAATTCAAGGCTGGAGACAAAGTTCTTTTGTTCAATTCAAAGTATAAATTCAAAGCTCCTAAACTCAGAACCAAATGGTTTGGTCCATTCGTGGTAAAACATGGTTTTCCATCCGGATATGTTGAACTATATGATAAGAAGGGTGGAACTTTCATTGTTAATGGACATCGAATTAAACTATATCATGATGAGGAGCAATTAAATGAAATGTCAAGTGAGGAAATACCACTTGAAATGCTTGATGAAAAGAAATATACTGCTATTCCTTTCATGGCACCTTTTCCAGCCGATTATAAAAAAGTAATACAATGGGCTGCGGAAACTGGTTACATCTGGGATGTTCTTCCTAGAACTTGTAACACCGCGAAATTACATGATATTGATAAAACTGGAAAAGGAATAGTAAAAGGAAATGTGGTGTATATTCCAAAGAAATTAGGAAAGAATCCTAAACACAATCCACCAAAGTAAGAAAGATTGAGTCAGGCTGATGACTCATTAATAAATTTAGCGCTTCTCGGGAGGCAACCCGTGTGTTTGTTTTTATGCCCCGATGGTTTTACCATAAGTGTGGGGGCCTTAATATTATGAATAATACAATAAAAAAATATTTTGCATTTTTGTGTGTTTTTGTTTTGATGATTATGTAGGTTAGGATGCTTGATCTTGAAATCAAATGAAGTCCTCCTATTTCTTATGCTCAGGCAATATCATTTTTCTTATGTTTCATTTCCCTATTTTCATGATTTATCGTTCTTAACATTAAGGACAATGTCAAACTTAAGTGTGGGGGGAGGAAATAGGAAATGATCTTGAATTTTTAAATTTTTTTCTATAAATTTGAGCCTATTTTTAAATTTGTTTGCCCCATTGATCTAGTTGTTTTCGCACGTTGAGAATATTGATAAAGAATAACTAGATTTATCCACTAATAAAACATGTAATTTTTGAAAATTTGAGATGTGTCCTGATTGGCATTGCAATCCATTTTTGGATTGATAACATTGATAGCACAACTATAACCCATTCAACTAAATATGTGAGGATTTGAAGCCTATTCTTATATAGCATATATCTTTTATGCTCTAATCTTCTTGCTATGAGTGTGCCAGTGATCTTATTTATTCTAGAACTTGTACTTGCAAATCATTACCAGACCGTAGTGAGATCACATTCGTGTGATATAAATGTATTCGCGTGATAAGAGGCTACCTTAGGAATTAAACCAAATGGCCTTCCATTTCACACATATTGATATATTAGCTAGCCACATTGGTTGGTTAACCTCTTCCATGGACCCATTTGTTAGCACTCATTTTAAGTGCTAGATTCCATTAGTACACCCTCCGAGCCAGTCTTTTCATTTTGTTACACCAGAAAAATATAAAAATATTTCTCACCTTTAGCCTTAACCTTACCCTTAGTCAAGTCTTGGTTGGTTACTAGCTACTTGAAAAGGTGGTTGATGTAGCTAGTAGCACTTGGTTGGAGACTTTGGCTATTTGTAAAGTTTTTCAATATTAAAACCAAATATATATATATATATCCCATGTCTTATCCTTACCCCTTTTGACTTTGTGAAGTTATCAAGTGTAATGACATGTGGTGACCATCCGATTTCTTGAGGAATGAGATAGCGTTGTTAGCGATCTAAGGTTATCCTTAGTGACCATCCGTTATTTGATAATTCGAGACTTCGTTGTTAGCGAGCTATTATGTTTTACATGAGATAGTGACACAATAGTCTTATATCACCCTTGAAACCTTAAACCCGAATAAAAGTCCTCTTAGATGTTTACATTTGGTGCTTACGCCACGTCGGTTGAGTTTTGTTTCTTGTACAAGCCTATAGAAATATTTGGATTATATCTGCGCAATGAGTGTGATTATATTATATTTTCCAATCACTACAAATGAGTGTTGAGTGAATCATACTTCATATTCCTTTCGTGAGGTGTCTTAATATGTTATCAGGCAAGAGAATCATTAAGGTATTGTCAAACATCTCATCTTTTCATTTATAAGCCTATATAGATGGATCTTATCTTGTACTTGTGCTAGAAAGATTTGCATCTCGTTTTTATCATATGGATTTTCTTAAAAGCTAGATTTGCTTGGGGGCAAGCAAAGTGTAAGTGTGGGGGATTTGATAACGCTCATTTTGAACATGTTTTTATAGCATTACTCTTATGATTATGCATGTTATTTGGTTGTATTTATGAACATATTACACTTAAAAGTGCAAAAGATGTGTTTAGGTTCAGGTACAACTATGTCGAAGGAAATAGAGGAAAAGATGAAGAAAAGTTGACAAAATCAAGTAAATATGCGCGAAGTAAAGTTTTCCGTTCAAGACAAAGATTCATGCTATGATTACGTTCAAGTTCAAGAGAAAGATGTGGAAATGAAGTCAAAAATTAGTGCCAAGAAGTGTGTCACAAGTGGGAATTATATGCTAGCTTTGAGTTGAAAGTTATGTGCAAGACTTGGTCTATACCCAAGGTTTCAGTTTCTATACCTGAGGTTTCAAGAAGGGGAGCTCATACCTGAGGTATTAGAATTCCTGCCTGAGGTATAGCCATCCATACCCAGGGTCTACATTTTCATACCTAAGGTATGCAGAAAAAATGATATGAAGAGTTGCATTTATTCTTCATTTTAAGCATCATTAACACCAAGGCCAATCATTAACTTCTAATCACTAAAGTTCCTGCATCATTATGACACTTGGAGCCCAAGTTGTTTTCTTGTTGGCTAAGGGGAAGTCTCCATATATACATGAAGAAAGAAACAAGAGAGAGACAATCAAGATACAACAAACTACCACAAAAAAATCTGTCACATTTATCTCTTACAAGTGGGCGACAAGAGGAGGAAAACGCAGGAACAAGGAGGCTAAAATCTCATCAATCATTACTTCAATTACTTACGGATCGTTTTTGATTATTTCACAAGTGTTCTTCATTATTTGTAATCATTATTACAACATTTTGTAAGACTATTCAATCATGTTTACTAGTGATCAATTTCTTATGATTATTACTTTGTTTACCATGAGTGGTTAAGTGCCTTATGCACTTGCCTAGATGATGTTTGAATTATGGTTCACTTGATTGGTTATGACTTATTGGTTCTAATATAAAAGAAATGTTAACACTAAGAACGAATTGTGCTATCTTAAGTTTTCTCCACCAAAGAGTTATTAAGTTTGGGTAATTTCTAATGATGTATTGGGTTGAAAAAGACATTGTTAGTAAGTTAGTTGTAAACCTTTGTCTATGAGGGTTTTACCTTATGTATTGACCATTTCATAAGAAATTTAATTTAACTTGGAAAGCTAAATAGTGTGGTTGTTAATTATTTGTGAAACGAAAGTGAATCGGGTAATTGAGTTGTGTTAATCTTGGATTGATCAATTTTGAAATATTGTTTTTTTTTTATAATCTCTAAATCTTGACGAGGATTGAAAGTGTGGGAAACAATATAATTAGTACACCACTAATTGAATTAGAACACCATCTAATTTGTTGGTCATAATCAAATGGAACCAATGTCATAATCATGTCAAAGGAATTGTGCAAACTAGTCTAGGCAAGTGTAGTCTTTAAATTATTGAATTTACATCATCTTTATTTGCTTGCTAATTAGTATTGCTAGTTGGATTGCTATTTATTTGCAAAAATTCACATCACACAAACAAAACAAATCCTAGTGATCGACCTCGGCTTACCTCAATTATCTCTTACTACATACGGACGAGTATACTTGCTCGTATGTGTTTTGTTTGAATCTTTGGTAAATCGTGTTATAAATTTTAAAACTTGGACTCCTAACGGGTATATCCCTTGAAACACATCAGATAACATATAATTAATTAACTAAAAAAAAAAATAATAAATAAATAGACACGTACCTTTTGATTCCTAGCAAGAACAAGGAATCACGTGATCACCAAGAACAAGGTAAACCCTAATTAGGGTTTAGGATGGATCGATCTAAGGTTGGATCGAATAGGGCAAATCACCACAAGCTAAAGCAAGCTTGTTACTCGTTCTTGTACACACGTAATACTAGCGATTCAATGGGAAAAGCTAGGTTCTAATCACAAAATAATTCCAACACTTGTGCACTAGTAGAATCGGCAAACCCTAGGGGTTAGGGTATGGAAAACCGGTCGACTAGGGCTAGAGGGAGAGAAGAAGAAGTTGGAAAGTAAGGGATTAAAGACTAGAGAATAACAAACGCATAAGGTTTGTATTTATAGCCTTTCTTTGCCTTGTTCCCTACTCCACAAAACCGAACCCTAGCCCAAGAGGGATGGGTCGGCCGATCAAACCCATAGGAATGGGTTCTAGATCCTTATATCTCCCTTTTTCATTATTAGTCCTTTAACGACCGTTATCTCTAACTCCGTTAAGTACTAACTGTCGTTAAGTTAATTGTTTGTGAAATGAATAAATAAAATATAAAATATATTTAATTTATTCAAACCATTGAAACTCTTACGTATTGTGTGCGATCCCGAGTCTCGGGTTCGAAACCGGACATACTCATATTAATATTTATCCATAAACTCTAACAAGAACATCATATTACAATCAACTAATCAAGTACTTGTTTGATAAGGGGTGTCCCGGGTTGCTAATTAAACTGGTTATCAGCTTCTTATATGTTTCAATACCACATATAATCTGTTAGTTGTTATTTGATATAGCACATAAACAACTTTGAGTAAGCAATTAGACGGTGCTTAGAGGGTATTCAGATTGCGTTTTGGTGGAGATTATATTATCATTGCGCGAAATGCAATATAACCAAAAACACTGGTCGGAAAACCTTTAAAAAAAGTGATCATCTCTGCACTTCTGAAAATGCAAATACAATATTTGAAATAAGCCTTTTGACACAATTTTACAAACACATAATCTGTTTTGAGAACACAATCCCAGACACCCCCTTACTGCAAACGCAGATAAGTACTAAATAGTCATCAAAATACCCACCTAATAATTTTATAAAGTGTTTCGGATGAGCAATTTGAAGCTTCTTGTTCCAAACGCAGATAAGTAACAAATAGTAATTAACTCTAAACACCCCTAAATATATAATCACCTCCAAGACACAATCACAAACAATCAATACATTTTATAAAATTCACAAACAGAATAACAATAAAACGAACGAACCAGTACTAAAAGTGACATGGTCATTTAAGAAAAACTCACCTGCCCAATCCTATACCAAATCCTGGAATCAAAACTCGTAGTAGTCAAGATAACTTGAGGAAACATGGTACTAGCCTCAACACTCCCATTAAACCTAACACCTTTGCCATGTCTAGAAACCCCATGCAAAGCCTCAGACCACCACTCATACTCACTCACCCCAAGCCTTTCCACCCCAGGTGATCCATTCACCAACTGCATCACTTTTTCATCCAATGTAAGGCGTGAAATGTTGGAAAATTTAGTACACTTGAGGGATTATTTCACACCTGGTAATGGCTTGGAGGTACGGAGTGTACACCCATCAGGTCAATGTTTACCCTGACTCAATTAAGTGGTTTGTTGTTCTGCTGCTAGCATACATGATAATACAGCTGATGCAGTTCATACTGCTGCTAGTATTACTCATTGTGCTGCTGAAGCAGAACATTCTGCTGCTAGTGTTATTGATACTGCTGCTAGTACAATAATACTGCTGCTGAGTTGCTAGGCAATAGATTCTGCTGCTAGTACAATTTATTGTGCTACTAGGCAAACGATTCTGCTACTGGTAAGCTTGTTCCTGCTGGTAAGCTTGTAACCACTGATTCCTACGATTATGGAAACTATTATAATATAATTAATGGGTCGTTAATTATACATAATTCCATGGGCTAGGGTTTGAGTAAACTCTATTATAAATAGAGGTCGTATCATAACTGCATGGAGAGATACATAGAAAAACCCTAAACACTTGAATACGTTTTGGTTCTTGATTTGTGCCTAAAACAAGAACATCACTTGGTCTTATCCCATAGAGATATTCGTGTAACCCAGGCATAGGGTCGAATAGTTTCTATTGGAAAGTGATTACACGATTTCAAGTGAATATCCGGTACCTTGATCTATTGATTATCTTAACCCTGATCTGGGAACACACAAAGAAACCAACAATCAATAGAAACTATTTTAGTGATAATCAATGGCTGCTGCTATGAGGCATATGGCTGCTAACTTTTCAAAACTGAAAAGTTTGAAGGTGTCGATTTCAGAAGATGGCAAAAGAAGATGCAATTCTTGTTGTCAAGCATGAATGTGGTGTATGTTCTGACCACAACCATTCCTGAAGATCATGGGGATGATGCTACCATGGAACAGATGAGGAGTAGAAGCAAATGGGAGAATGATGACTATATCTGCAGAGGATTAATTCTCAATGGTATGTCTGATACTCTCTTTGACATTTATCAGAATGTTGAATCTTCTCGAGAACTGTGGGATTCCTTGGAAGCCAAATATATGGTTGAGGATGCATCAAGTAAGAAGTTCCTTGTAAGTAATTTTAACAATTACAAAATGGTCGATTCTAGACCTGTCATGGAACAATACAATGAACTTCTTAGTATACTTGGTCGATTCACACAACACAAGATGAACATGGATGAGGCTATTTCAGTCTCTTGTGATCATCGATAAACTACCTCCTTCTTGGAAAGATTTCAAGCATATGCTAAAGCATAAGAAGGAGGAGTTAACTCTTGTTGAGTTGGGCAGTCATTTGCGCATTGAGGAATCACTCAAGGTGCATGAAAGTGACAAGCCAAAGAGCAGTAATGCTGCTGGTCCATCAGTTGTCAATTTAGTGGAGCATAACAACTCCTCCAGGAACAATGACAACAAGGGCAAACGTAAGCATCAGGATAACACCAAGACTGATCCAAACAAGAAGTCAAAAGCTACTTGTTGGAAATGTGGTAAAACTGGACACTTCAGAAAGGATTGTAAGGGTGTTAAGATTGGCAATAAAACCAATGGATCAGGCACAAGTGGATCTGGGAATGGTAACACCAATTCCCTGAAAGGTCAGAATATATTTAATAAGTCTTTTGAGATTTATTATGTTACATATATATCTGAATTGTACTTTGTGCAGGATGATGATGTTGCATGGTGGGTTGACTCTGGAGCAACAATCCATGTGTGTAAAGATAGAAGCTGGTTCAAGACCTACGAGTCAATGAATGATGGTTCTATTCTTCATATGGGAAATGAGTCAACAGCCTTGGTGCATGGAAGAGGATGTGTTGATTTGAAGTTTAGTTCTGGAAAGATTGTTTCTTTGTTTAATGTTTACATGTTCCTGATATTAGGAAGAACTTGGTTTCTAGTAGTATTTTGAATAATTGTGGTTACAAACAAGTTATTGAATCTGATAAATTTGTGTTATCTAAACATGGTGTGTTTATTGGTTTTGGTTATTTATGTAATCAAATGTTTAGACTTAATATTGTTCATGATATGGTTGATTCTGCTTTTATGTCGACATCTAAGTTATATGATTCAACCCTTTGGCATGCTAGACTTGGCCATGTACACTTTAAAAGGATGCAAGATATGTCTAAGGATGGGTTAATCCCAGCATTTGACATGGACACTGAAAAGTGTAAAACTTGTATGATGAACAAGATAACTAAGAAACCATTTCAAAGTGTAAAACGTGAAACTAAAGTGTTGGAACTGGTTCATAGTGACTTATGTGATTTACATGCTACTCCTTTATTGATGATGCTTCTAGGTATTGTTATGTTTATCTATTACATACTAAGGATGAAGCATTAGATAAATTTAAAGTATTTAAAACTGAGGTTGAACTGCAACAAGAGTCCCTGATCAAGAGATTAAGGACTGATAGGGGAGGTGAGTACATGGATACTCTGTATTTTCAGTCTGTTGGTATAATCCATGAAACGACTGCCCCCTATACTCCTCAGCAAAATGGTATTTCTGAAAGGAAAAACAGGGTGCTGAAGGAGATGGTTAATTCCATGTTGTCCTATTCTGGGCTGAGTCAAGGGTTCTGGGGTGAAGCTATGTTAACAGCTTGCTATTTATTAAATAGGGTTCCCAACAAAAGGAACAAGACAACCCCTTATGAACTCTGGATAAAAAGAAACCCAACCTGAATTATCTC
Organism: Artemisia tridentata subsp. tridentata; assembly: GCA_021014915.2. Taxonomy (NCBI): domain Eukaryota; kingdom Viridiplantae; phylum Streptophyta; class Magnoliopsida; order Asterales; family Asteraceae; genus Artemisia; species Artemisia tridentata. The sequence continues at coordinate 421,980,079 of CP139504.1, forward strand.
AGGGTTTGGGGTTGTAGGGCTGTTGTGAAACTCCCTGATCCAAAGCTAAAAAATTTAGGTGAAAGAGGCATTGAATGCATCTTTGTTGGATATGCTGAGCATTCCAAGGCATATAGGTTCTATGTTATTGAACCTAATGAATTGTTTCAATTAACTCTATAATTGAATCAAGGGATGCAATCTTTGATGAGAATAGATTCTCATCAGTCCCTAGACCAAGTCAGAGGATTCCTAATGGAACTGATGATGTTGGTGTATCATAAAATTTCTGATGAGGTCTCTGATGAGGTTGTGATTCAACAACCTGAACCTGAGCTCAGAAGGAGCACAAGGGTCAGGACTCCAAAATCACTTGGACCTGAATTTCAATTATACTTGATTGGAGGAAAAAGGGATTAGGTCTCTGACCAACACTCCTATTGCTTTAATGTTGAGGATGATCCCAAGACATTTGATGATGCAATGAAGTCCCAGTATGTTGCTTTCTGAAAGAGGCAATAAATGATGAGATGGACTCCATCATGGGCAACAACACTTGGGTGTTGGCTGATCTACCACCTGGTTGCAAACCTTTGGGTTGCAAATGGATTTTCAAAAAGAAAATAAAGGTAGATGGAACTGTTGAAAAGTTCAAGGCTAGACTAGTCATTCAAGGCTTTAAACAAAAGTCAGGGATTGACTATTTTGATACTTATGCCCCTGTGGCTCGTATCAGTAACATAAGATTGCTGATTGCTTGGCATCTATTTACAATCTGATTATACATCAGATGGATGTGAAGACAGCATTCTTGAATGGTGAATGGATGAGGAGGTTTACATGAACCAACCTCAGGGCTTCATCATGCCTAGCAATGAAAACAATGTGTGCAAACTGATTAAGTCCTTATATGAACTAAAACAGGCACCTAAGCAATGGCATCAAAAATTCGATGAAGTGGTTTTATCTAGTGGTTATTCACTTAACCAGTCTGACAAATGTGTATATAGCAAATTTGGTGAATCTGGTAAAGGAGTCATCATTTGTCTATATGTTGATGACATGTTGATCTTTGGCACTGACCAAAATCAAGTTGACCTAACAAAGGAATTTTTGTCATCAAGGTTCTCCATGAAGGATATGGGGGAGGCTGATGTTATCCTTGGTATAAAGGATTAAAAATGAAAGTAACAAGATTTCTATATCTCAGTCTCATTACATTGAGAAGGTGTTGAGGAAATTTAATTACTTTGATTGTACTCCAGTGAGTACTCCTAAGGATACAAGTGAGAAGCTTTTGCCTAATACTGGTAAAGCTGTATCTCAACTTGAGTATTCTAGGGTGATTGGCTGCTTAATGTATGCCATGACTTGTACAAGGCCTGATATTGCATTTGCTATGGGAAAATTGAGCAGGTATACTAGTAATCCTAGTGCTCATCATTGGCAAGCAATTCAGAGGGTACTGAAGTATTTGAAGAGAACTATGGATTATAGTCTCTCATATACTGGTTATCCTTCAGTGTTAGAAGGATACACTGATGCAAGTTGGATCAGTAACACTGAGGACAATTCGTCTACTAGTGTCTGGGTATTCCTACTTGGTGGAGTTCCAATTTCTTGGGCATCCAAGAAGCAAACTTGCATCACCAGTTCTACTATGGAATCTGAATTTGTGGCTTTAGCTACTACTGGTAAAGAAGCTGAATGGTTGAAAAACTTGCTTCTTGAGATTCCATTGTGGCCTAAACCTATAACACTATTTTATCCGTTGTGATAGTGCTGCTACATTGGCAAAGGCTTATAGCCAGATGTACAATGGGAAGTCTAGACACTTAGGTGTCAGGCACAGCATGATTCGTGAGCTTATCATGAATGGGGTGGTATCTATAGAGTTTGTTAGATCTCAACAAAACTTAGCTGATAACTTGACGAAGGGTTTGGCTAGAGACTTGGTTTTAAAGTCTGCTAAAGGGATGGGTTTAAGTCCAACTTAGTCACTGAATGCTAAGACACCCAACTCCCTCCTGAGGAAACTTGGGAGCTGAGTTCAATGTGGAAAGCTGAGCATTTAGTGGACTGGAGCACATGTTTTATTTACATCCCAAGGTTGTGCTCAGAACCTGCTGAAAAGGAGGATGAAGTCTTTACTTCTCAATGGTTAATTTTCTTTGAAAAAGTGCTTAGCAGGAGCATGAATAAAGATGAACCTCCTATGTAAATGTTGAAGTTTTGCCGCTTCAGGAAGCTTTGGACTTTTAGCTTTTACAACATTTATGAATTGGATATGGACACATGGCTTGCATGGTGTCAGGAGTATTTAAGTGTTTGAAAACATTGTGTGTATTTTATCTTCAGGTATTCAAATGGGTTGAAGGGTTTCAATTCTTAGAACACCCTGATTCTCGAATATTTGAACGTATAATGTACTAAGATGAGAATTCATTCTTCAAGATATTTTCATTTATGCACATGTTTGTTTTATGTTTATTTTTCATGCAAAGTAAGTGAACTAAATTTTGGGAGGATTGTTGGAAAATTTAGTACACTTGAGGGATTATTTCACACCTGGTAATGGGCTTGGAGGTATGGAGTGTACACCCATCAGGTCAATGTTTACCCGACTCAATTAACTGGTTTGTTTTTCTGCTGCTAGCATACATGATAATACTGCTGATGCAGTTCATACTGCTGCTAGTATTACTCATTGTGCTGCTGAAGCAGAACATTCTGCTGCTAGTGTTATTGATACTGCTGCTAGTTCAATAATACTGCTGCTGAGTTGCTAGGCAATAGATTCTGCTACTAGTACAATTTATTGTGCTGCTAGGCAAACGATTCTGCTAGCTTGGTAAGCTTGTAACCACGATTCCTACGATTATGGAAACTATTATAGTATAATTAATGGGCCGTTAATTATACATAATTCCATGGGCTAGGGTTTGAGTAAACTCTATTATAAATAGAGGTCGTATCATAACTGCATGGAGAGATACACAGAAAAACCCTAAACACTTGAATACGTTTTGGTTCTTGATTTGTGCCTAAAACAAGAACATCACTTGGTCTTATCCCATAGAGATATTCGTGTAACCCAGGCATAGGGTCGAATAGTTTCTATTGGAAAGTGATTACACGATTTCAAGTGAATATCCGGTACCTTGATCTATTGATTATCTTAACCCTGATCTGGGAACACACAAAGAAACCAACATGAAACCACGTCGAAAGCTCGTTTCGATATTGGCAAAGTTAAGTTGCAAAATGTGTATGATGGAAAAGTTGATGATGAGGGTTTGCATGAAAAAGGTGGCTCAGTTTGAGATGGCTCAGTTTTTATGATGTGGGTGATTATGATCAGGATGAGTAAAGAGATGTGAGTGTTTGGTTTCATGGTTTAAGGGTTTTGGAGTGTTTGGATATTGGGTTGAAATGTTATAAGTGTGATGCAAAAAGTTACAGTTACAGGTTTGAGTGTGTATTGCAGGCGCACTGCCTAAAGATGACATACATAATGGGAACTCACGTGGACTTGTTTTGTCTCATTGGGTGGTTATGATTTTGGGAGTGTTTGTGTGGGGTTTAATATTTATTTGTTTGTTTGAAGATAAAAGAAAAAAATCAATTACCAAAAGTTAACTTTAACAAATCAGATTACTAATATCGACCCAATAAATTCACATTATGAACAATGATTTGGGAGAGCGTTTCATGTTTCGCTCGCCCCCTTTTTGCTCACCCTATTTATGCCCCCTTTTGATTTTACTAGCTAAAAAACACATACGGTCCCCAACTGGCAGTGGAATTTATGGCATTGGTTTCAGCAGTAAAGAAGCAGAATGGCTATGATACTTGTTAATAAACATAGCCTTATGGCCAAAACCTATTCCACCAATCTCTATACATTGTGATAGTCAATCTGCACAATCAAAAAGCATACAATCAAGTGTACAATTGTAAGTGAGGCATATCGGACTTAGGCAAAGACAAGTCAATCAGTTAATAATTGAAAAAGGTGATCACCATTAGTGTCTTACTGTCGAGTAAGATCTTATCATGCCAAAACTGATTGAAAATTATGAAGGATGGGAGCAAGCCCACATAAAATAGTCACCCATGATGGAACCTTGCCTTGACGCTTGGTATTTCACCAAGTCTTGAGATCAAGTAAAAGTACATCATCTGAACGTGACTGAAGTACTGCGACATTTACAACACACCATCCCAGGCTTAGTGGAACTTGGAAACTAATGTAGTTAAAGGTTGAATAGAATTCTTAATGGACTTATAACATAATTGTGTTGGATTGTTTTAAGTTACGGGAACAATCTTGATAAGGTCCACCTATCTGAATGTGGTAGTGCGGCCGCTTCCTATGAGTTCAAGGGCTTGGCTCTAAAGCATTCTGAGAAACCAAGATAAACCCATGGCCAGTTAAAGGGTCGGCACAAAGTGGATTGAATGACGAGAGGAAGGATATGCGTGAAGCGTTTCCGTTTAACATATAAAGGAAGATGGTTCAATGGCTTTGGTCCAACCATTCTTACCCTAGTTAAGCTTGAGCGCTTTCACTACGTAAAGATTCAAGGTGCAATATTCCATCTTTACTTATGCATAACACCCCCGGGGATTCTGAATCGGGTTAGGTCTTATGTGTCTTTTCAAAAACCTATGTCTATTTTGAAAATGGTGGGGGATTGTTGGGTATTATTTTCAATACAAACATAAGTCAATTTGGGTAGAGTCTTAGAATCAAAATAAAGAGTTTTGTTATGTTTTGGTGGTAACTCACGGATGGCAATTAGTGACAGTTTTTCTGTCACAAAGTCGTCGCTAATGAACCATCATGTCATTAAGACGCACCTATTCTCAAAGGTGGCGTTATTTCTGTTAAAAGTGTGTAATTAAGGTTAGTTAGGACGGTTATTTCTATCGCTAAGTCGTTGCTAATTGAAAAGTTGTGACTATTGGGTTTAACAGAAGCGTCGCTAAGAGCAAATGAAGGGGTATTGTGACTCTTCTAAGGGTCACCATTGTGCCTATATAAAGGGTGATCGAATTTTTCTATTTGGGATCATCAAAAAACACATACAAAACCTTTCTTCTTGTATACCTGATTACTATTATAGGGGATGTAAAATATAAATTAACAAATTAAATATATGAACGCAACGGATAACATCACCAACAACGGATCCATAGAGTCATATGATCAATCAAATAAAAGACAAACAAGTTTATACCTTTGTAGCGTGATCCGGGAGTCACCAACAATCACCTATCCCACGTTGGAACAAGAAACCCAAGAGACCAATGAGGTTGATCTCTTCTATGGATAAAACACACTACACGTCACCGTATACCAATGGATGCTAGTCCTAAACCCCGTAACCTTACAAGTCACCTTTGAATGAACAAGATTCAATGGAGAGATGGAAAAAATAAAAACCCTAGGTGGGTATATTATTTTAGCCGTGAGTTTGGAGGAGAGAAAAGAGGGATAAGATTTGGTAAATTGTTATACTAATTATGAGGAGATAATTAGGATATATTCTTGACCAAATTCAAAACCAATCTTTCCATTTGAAACCCTCCATAGGCCGGCCACCCTTGGGCTCACCATTTGTTGTTCAAGTCCAATAGATTAAGTCCTTTACTTAGTCATTAGAAGCCCAATAGTGATCCCGAGTTACGTACGGTTATTTATATATCGTAAATACAATAAACACGATATATAAAGTGGTACCTCAGTGTATATGTGTGTGACCCCATAGGCTCACATACGTCTAGCCATATAATTAGTTATTATGACACGAGCATACTCCAACAGCTCCCACTTGCGACGTCATAATAATCAAGTAATTATGCAAGCAATGGTTAGCGTCTAGCAACACACCAATGCCCCTAGAAATATGTGAGGTTAGTTTCTTAAACGTCTTATTTTAGATGGTTTATATGTTATCTATCCTTTTGTTACAGATACCGTGTTGAACATTAGACATGGATCAAATGTCATTCTAATAGTTCAACCATTATGTTTCTCGATATAGATATTGAACAAGATTACCAAGTGGATTAAGATTTATCTTAATCTCATTTGGGTATGGCCATACAAACATCTGTCCAATTCATCGAGGGGCCCAATAGTATCTAACTCCATAACATGTGGAGGAACAAATCCTATTTTGACTGCACGTGTCATTCATGTGCTTCATATCACTCCTAAAGATGGTCTTTATAACTACCTTATTCAGGACAGCGTTTAACCACATCAAGGAATGAAATTCCACACATGCAAGACCTACTTACATCTCAAGTCTAAGGATAAGCGACATAACCACTTGCGAGATTCACTATTGACGACGATCCATGTAGTGAAACTCGTAGGTTGGGTCAATCCAATGTTCATCACAATGAACAACATGTGAGTTTGGTAAATAAATCACCAACACGCTCACATTTGCCTTAATTTGATGATACTCCCGTATCGTCAACTGGCAATGGACAATTTTAGAATAAATAAATTATTCATGGATTAAACATGCAAATATAGAACACAGTAGTATAAATGAAGACGATCATACCAGGTATATCAATTCATTATATAATATGACTGCTTACAGTTCCATTATCCAAATACTAAAAACAGATATGAATAAGACTACTCATAGGTCGGAATCCGATGTTCCCACCATGATCGAATCATGTTGTACAAGACAACAAGTAGTCATCTGGGTAAACTTTGAGAATACTTGTTTTAAAACTCATGAAAGGTTTGAATGATGATTGTCCTTTGTTTGTGTGCATTCAATTACAAGACGAGTATTGCAACAATACATTCCATAGGGTGTTTGAAGCCAGCAAAACACCTATATTAGACAGTCATCTGAACAGTTTTCAAATTGTAAAGTATTCTTATTCTTTTAATGTATAACGCATTAATGCTCTCAGTCGAGCACATCTAGTCAGCAATGTCATCATTCATGATGACATCCTACCACGACTAGGGTTGAGCATCATCTCTGTTGAATAAGCATTAGTGTATGCAAACAAAACAGAGCTCCTCAAATATCTGTAAACGTTTGAACATATCTTTGGTACTTTGTAGGTCCATTATAATGTTCATTTAACAATTATCTAATGACTTTCACTTAGATATTTGTTATTATCAACTCATCTTGCATTCATGCAAATGATATATATAGTCCAATGCGTAATATGACTTACATGATGAATCCTTTAGTCGAACCTAAGATTTCCATTCATGTGTTCAATCTCATCAAGTGAGATTGATCATTGAGACTCCCCTCAATAACGTGTCATATTGTGCTTAGACTTAATAACCGCTTATGTTTATTCTAATAAACATATACATAACAAGGTTGTATGTCTTATTTTATAAATCCCTCAAGAGAAACTTCATTCCAAGCTAAGGATTAAAGTCTAGCTTAGATGGAATATTGTTTCTAATATGTTAATGACATATGAGATTTAAGAAAATAAATACAGTGCTCCAACTTGCTCTTAGTATACTTAGGAGTAATCTTATTAATCAAAATCAAATTAATAATTTTATAATTAACTTAAGATCTCTGCTCCTAGATGCATGATCTAATCCATACATGGATTATTTTATCTTGTATACGTAATAAAGATTATATGGATTCATAAACCCTTTTGATTACTCATCTCCTCGCAAAGGTAATCAACAAGAAAAGTGTTTTGATATCCTATTGTCATATTTCATTTACATGAAAACATGTATGACAATTAATCATCTTTATACATTTAACATTTGTAGGTAGGAAGATTTAGTCATAGTCAATTTCTTGAGTACGAGTAAACTCCTTTTACTGCGCGTGCATTAAATGTGTGTACAAGTTTGTCCTTTTGAGTCTTCTCATCAAGAAACTCATTTTAAACCTCACAGTCTAACTGATTGGTAAAAGATCAATCAAGCTCCATGAGTGATTGTCTTTCAAGGACTGCATCTTAACATTCATAATTTTGAGCTACTCATCAGATTCAAGGTCTGATAATGCATCTCTATAGTTAGCAGGTTCACTATGATCCTCTAACTTATATCCCTTAGCATTGATATAAAAAACTATATCATTTAGGTGCAAGAGGTATCCTTACGGATTTATGAATGAGAGATATCAATCTATGGTTTAACATATGCATGTTCAACCTTAGTATGATATTAGCAAGTGTATTCAGAAGGTTGCTCTTGAATATCTTCAAGATCTAAAGGTGCTCCCACTTGCTTTTGTGTGTAGAGACTAATCTCTAGACACTCAGCATCTTGAGCAACAATAAATTGTTTTCAAGTGGGACATCCAAAATACATCGTTAGTTCTTGACTCTAGTTTTTAATTACTTAACTCTTAGGTAGTTAACAAATTCAGAACTTCAATCAAGACATAATGAGATTCATCCCATGCCATAATACAATGGTGTCTTAAATTCCTTCTGGGTTGGAACCATATTGAGTGTACACATGGCACATTCAATTTCTAACCTTGATAGCTTTGGAGGTAAGACAGTTTAAGTCATCAAAGATCAAACAATATCAATAGTGTTTGATTTTCCATGATGGACATACCATAAAGTTGTGGTATTCCATGAGGACTGATGTTGTGAGACTATCACACAACTCATTAGATGAACTTATACCTTTTGGCTTACATATCTGCCAACCAAGTCAAACCAGATGGCGTCAATAGTAATTTTAGCCTACTGCATACTTTATTTCATGTGCATGTTTTGACTAGAAAACATAAACATTTATTATACGTCGTAAGTGTACATGTCTTAACAAGAAGACATAACAAATTAACGTCTTACTTTACGTTATAAGTCTTTCAACAATTAACGGAATTGATGTTTGTGTCTTTATAAGAGACCTAAACATATTCAACTAAAGTAATTACGAGCGCCGACGCTTGGCCTCAATAGTAAATTCAAGTTAATTTCATACTTCATGATTATGACTTTACAAGAAAACATAATCATATTTACTAAACAATTCAGTGAATATGTTGAAGTAGCTTTTCATGTTATCTTGATATTTGTTCTAATTAGGGCAACATACATTTTATGTGTAGAAGTCCTAGTAGAATCTTAGTTTCTTACTTTGCAGTTAAGAAAAACCATTAGTCATATTGTTTTATGTTGTACCTTGCACACAATTAAGATTTCTCCTACTTGTGCATGGCACAACATCATGAGAGTATACAGACAACACTACGCTCGTTTGTTTGTATGAGCAATATGACCATGTCTAAGATAACATATGATTTTAGTCAAAATCAAAATATAGATATGTAGAACTTTATCATTTTAATAATGAATCATGCATAACAAGTTTATAGATAACATTTCAGGAAGCAACATCAGGAACCCGACAAGTTATCTTATAAAATTTATGCAATGGTTCTTATATAAACTATGATGCTTAACATGTGGAAAGTAACGTATTATTTCAAGACAATCTAGAAATAAGATGGGCAACTTGCAAGGTAATAAAGCTTGCAGCTCCCACTAGATTAGACAACATTACATGTGTTTCGTCACCAGTAATATAATCACGTAGCTCCCACTGGATTAGACAACATTTCATGTGTTTCGTCACCAGTGGAGAGTGAGTGGTGATTGGATACTTTCTTTCTTTCTTTGAATATCTACACATTATTGCTAATGTAAGTCAGTTTGACAAGTAAACATGTACTTAGGTATTCAAGGAAGTGCATCAAGTTCTAACATATAGATGATGGGCTAGCCATCATTGCTATTTTAACTTGAAAATAGGCATGCATTTCCTCCATACTTGGTCTATTTTACCACAAGGGTATGTAGGACCTTAGTAGGTTTATTGGGTTAAGACAACTTGCTAGGTAATCATGCTAGTAATTGCCTTTACCACTTTGCGGTTTGTTGATATTTTCATCTTCTAATTATTTAAACTCATTTTAGTTTGGTAGCTGTAGAAAACGTGTTCTCTAGTTATCCAAATATCTTATATTTCTTCAAGGTTTCAAAACCGAAACTAGGGTTATAAAACGACCTTGAAAGAGTAAGATGTGTAACCATACTTAACCGTTTTGACTTGTACAAGACATCACGATTTCTAGAGTAGGTGTTCTTGAGTTTGATTAGAATTAGGAAAATTCAAATATTCCTATTATGACTTTTCCTCATAAAGAAAAGGGATAGGAACAAGTCTCTTTCTTACAAGGAAAGAACGACTTAGTTCGTCCTTTTAACAAGAAAGGAACAAACTCTTGTTTACGGTTGTGTTGCATTAATTCATTAATTGAATTCACAAAGTTCAATTTTAGTATTTTCGATAATTATCCTTTTGTAATTTAACTACCCCATGTTTACAATTTAAAACAATTAATTTTACAAAAGGGCTAAGATCCACATTGTGCTTCTACTATCACATCAGTTGATCTTCTAGCAATAGTAGATTTAATTGGTAGGCGATGATCACCAATTGTATTACATGTACAACTCTTAGATCCTTATGGGACTCATGGCATCTAGTGTCAAACAACTAGTGTCATGTAGGCATGTTTGGTCCCATCTTTGCCTCGTGTCAAGGTCTCACCGCTTAACTCGATTAAGTCATCCAATTTGAGAACGTGTGAGAATATATCTAGGTCCCACGCATAGAGAATAGTCACCTTGGGTTACAATTCAACCTAGGTCCCACGCATAGGCAAAAGGTAATTGCAAGTGTTCTCAATAATTGGACGGCACGACTTAAATTTTGACGGGTAAAATTTTGATGTGGATAAAAAATGTGTACGAAAGAAGCATGCATTCATTCTTCGTAGCACAAGTTAAAAATTTTCTTAACTTAAGTCTAATCATTTTTTTAATTTATGTGTGTCAAGTTGTCCATTTTCAAGACTAATATAAATCCTAAGTTGATTATAATTAAGTTTGGACAATACAATAAATAAATAAACAAACTTAACTAGTTTAAGTGTTATTTAGAGAATAATGATTTTAAGTTTCAAATCTATATTTAAAATTAGTTAAACTAAATCATAAGACTTAGTTCAAATTGGTTTGTGTTTCGTTTCAAGTTTTTAGAAAACAATTTCCGTTTTACATACAATCATAGCATATATAAAACAACCAAACAAACACACAACCACAATATGCAAAGCCTCAACCGATGAAAATCCTATGCTTGGTCTCGTGAGCCATCACGAGAACCAAGAGTCAACTAGGGACATGATACACAACCACACGGAGGGCTCCCACTTGCCCCAAGGCGATCATGGTCAAGTAAAAGCCCATTATGCACATGGAAAATCGATTCTGTCAGCCCAGTTTTTCTGTATTTGGAGGCCCAAAACGCCTAGAATATGACCTCCTCATGCTTCGGCCCAGTTGACAAAGTTGTAGGCCCATGTCTTGTGAACCTGCACAAAAAAATTCAGCCCAAAATACCTTACCAATCTCCTGAAAATCGCATTTTTCCAGCAGTGTGTCCAGCAGCTACTTTTGGTCCAAAGTCCTTCATCCTTTTGCCATTTGATTACAAGCATTTGAATATATAATACATGAAGTAAAGTACAACTAATCTACTTCCTATCTATTGTAAAAATGCCCAAACAATGGCAAAACCAAAATGAATTACATTACAAAAGTGCCGAAACAATGGCAAACCCCAAAAAACAAGAAATCAACCAACAAATCACAACATCACAAGGCATAAGTGGTCTAGGTTTTCATCGGCTTTGCATATACACATAATAATACCATAATATTATGAACAAAACAAGGTGTTGGCTAACTCCATGGGCAAACATGCATGTATTTGCCATGGATAACAAAATAAATGACAAGAAATAAATTGTTAGCCAACGAAATCGAAGAATTAATTAACAAGAATTAAAACCCCGATTGGTACGCGTGTCAAATGGCCATAGGTTCAAAACCCATTGATATTAGGACCTTCTTAACATCATTTTACCACAGAAAATTAAGCCTCATGGGCTGATTTGAAATCGTGTCACAAATCTATCAAATTAACGCGTTTTAGGCCATTTTACGGGTACCAAACAAGTATACCAATTAACGTATGCATAACAAATGGCCATGGGATCAAAAATTCCAGATCATAAGACCCCATATGGGTCGAATTATATTCAAAAATTTAGCCCTCGGGGCTGTTTTGAAAATCTCCTTTTAAATCCATTAAAAACACGCGTTTTTAGCCATTTTTACGCATACTAGATGATCATATGACATCATATGATGGCTCGTGATACCACTATAGGTGATGTAAAATATAAATTAACAAATTAAATATATGAACGCAGCGGATAACATCACCAACAACGGATCCATAGAGTTATATGATCAATCAAATAAAAGACAAACAAGTTTATACCTTTGTAGCGTGATCCGGGAGTCACCAAAAATCACCTATCCCACGTTGGAACAAGAAACCCAAGAGACCAATGAGGTTGATCTCTTCTATGGATAAAACACACTACACGTCACCGTATACCAATGGATGCTAGTCCTAAACCCCGTAACCTTACAAGTCACCTTTGAATGAACAAGATTCAATGGAGAGATGGAAAAAATAAAAACCCTAGGTGGGTATATTATTTTAGCCGTGAGTTTGGAGGAGAGAAAAGAGGGAGAAGATTTGGTAAATTGTTATCCTAATTATGAGGAGATAATTAGGATATATTCTTGACCAAATTCAAAACCAATCTTTCCATTTGAAACCCTCCATAGGCCGGCCACCCTTGGGCTCAAATGGGCTCACCATTTGTTGTTCAAGTCCAATAGATTAAGTCCTTTACTTAGTCATTAGAAGCCCAATAGTGATCCCGAGTTACGTACGGTTATTTATATATCGTAAATACAATAAACACGATATATAAAGTGGTACCTCAGTGTATATGTGTGTGACCCCATAGGCTCACATACGTCTAGCCATATAATTAGTTATTATGACACAAGCATAGTCCAAAAACTATAAATAATAGTGCTATAGAACTGTTATTTGTAGTGTCTTGAAACCCCCGATAACTCGGTAGTTCATCCGGATTATCACCACCATCGTGTAGTGTTGATAATTGCTACATACGTTGCTTCATTGTATCTTGGGAGGCAATTAGTCGGTAACCCAAAACACAATTGTTCAAAAGAATAGTGGGGGCGAAATTGCTTTAAGGACAGAGAGAACTCGCCTTGAAGTAACAAGTAGTAGCATTAAACTTCGTTTTACAAAACCATCTTTCTAAACCCCGAAACCAACATTGCCTTCCTCAGTGCTGAATGGAAAGTCTCCCATTAATCTTGTGTTTAATAAGAAACCTAACTATAATCACTTAAGAGCTTTTGGATGTTTATGCTTTGCTACTGTTCTTACCAGTCATGATAAGTTTAGTAGCAGGGCTGAGAAATGTGTTTTAGTTTGGTATTCAAACTTTCAAAAAGGTTATAAGCTTTATAGTCTTGAGAGAAAACAATTTATCTTTTCTAGAAATGTAAGATTTTTTGAAAAAGTTTTCCCTTTCAAGATTAAAAATGTTTATGTTGCTCCTGACCCTCTCAGTCAAAGTTTGGATCATGTAAACTTCTTTGATGAAGTTACTTGTGATGACCTTGACATACCCAATGATGATAATGGGCAAAATGGTAGCCCTTTGGGTAATAGTGATCAAGATGATCATCATTTGGGTGATGGCAGCAACTCTCAACTTCTAGGTGGTCTAACTACTGACCATTTGGAGAGTGAATTGAGGCACTCTCCTGGTTCCAATGTAACTAGCAGAGTTGGTGAGAAGGCTGCAACACCAAGTTGTATGACAGCCTCTGAGGGTGTTTTTAGTCCCATTCCTGAACAAGCAGCAGAGACCAGTTTTCATAATAATAATCAACCTTCCTTAAGAAGGTCTGATAGGTCATCAGTCTTTCCTAATAAATATAATGAGTATATTGTTGATTCTAAAGTTTGGACTTAAAAAGTTTGTCACTTATGCAAAACTTAAAAATGATACTTTGTGTTTTGTCATTGAGCTAAATAAAAGTTTTGAGCCTAAAACATATTGGGAGGCATGCATGTATCAGCACTGGGTGGATGAAATGAATTGTGAAATGGAAGCATTGTATAGGAATGACACCTTTGAATTTGTTATGTTACCTGAAGGCAGGAAAGCTATAGGTTGTAAATGGGTTTTTAAAATCAAATATAAATCTAGTGGTGAAGTTGATAGATACAAAGCTAGGCTTGTAGCTAAGGGGTTTAATCAAAAGGAAGGGGTTGACTTTGATGAAACCTTTTCTCCTGTTGTTAAAATTGTTACTGTTAGATGTCTTATAAATCTAGCATGTTCAACAAGACTGGCCTATCTTTCAACTTGATATTAACAATGCTTTTCTATATGGAGATTTAGAAGAGATTGTTTATATGTATTTACCTGATGGCTTTTTTGATGTTAATGATAAGAGAGTTTGTAGACTCAAAAAGTCTTTGTATGGGTTGAAACAAGCACCCAGACAGTGGAATGCTAAGTTGACCAGTGCCTTGCTTGAGAATGGATTTATACAGAGTAAAAGTGACTACTCCTTGTTTATTAAAAATGAATCAGGTAGTTTTGTTGCATTACTTGTGTATATTGATTATATTATTGTTACTAGTAACAACTTTTCAGAAATTGAGAAATTTAAAGTGTTTCTTAAGTCTAAGTTTCAGATTAAAGATCTGGGCAAACTTAAGTATTTTTTGGGTATTGAAGTTATTGATACAGATAAAGGTCTTTGTTTGACTCAAAGAAAATATTGTTTAGATCTTTTATCTAAGTTTGGTTTACTGGCATGTAAACCATCTGCTTTTCCTTTAGAACAAAGTTTGACTATTTCTAATGAGCCTACTATATCTGACCCTGTTTTGGATAATACAACTGAATATCAAAAGTTAGTTGGGAAGTTGATTTATCTCACACACACTAGGCCTGATATTTCTTATGTTGTACATTGTTTAAGTCAGTTCATGCATAGTCTCATTTGAAAATTGCACTTAAGGTTTTAAGGTATCTTAAAGGTTCTCCTGGTAGGGGAATACATATTGTTAAGAATTCATTTCAAACTCTTGAGACTTATGTGGATGCAGATTGGGCCAAGTGTGTGATAACTAGGAGATCTGTTACAGGGTTTTGTATTTTCTTAAATGGTTCACTTGTTTCATGGAAGAGCAAAAAATAAAATACCCTTTCTAAGTCAAGTGCAGAGGCTGAATTTAGAGCCATGGCCTCTGCTACTTCAGAAATTGTTTGGGTCTTAAAAATTTTAAAAGACCTGAACTGGGAACATTTTTTACCTGTAAAGTTGTTTTGTGATAGTCAGGCTGCAATTAAGATTGCTTCAAATCCTGTTTTTCATGAAAGAACTAAGCACTTGGAAATTGACTTACATTTTGTGAGAGATAAAATTTTGGCTGGGTTATTAAAACTGAAAAGATTCAGTCAGCTGATCAAACAGTTGATGTTTTTACCAAGGGTCTGGATAAGCTGCAACATGAAAAGCTTGTTTCTAAACTTCTTATGTTTGATGTGTTCCAGGTTTGAGTTAAGGGGGGATGTTAAAATTAACTCAAAAATGGAACACATTAAATACAGGGTCTACTATTGCCATATTCTCTTTTTCAGTTATAGAGTGGAAGTTAAGTTTCAGCTGATAGTAGCAGGTTGATTAAAGATGAAGGTCTAAAGTTGACAAGCTGCTTAACGTTGAAGTCAAGGCTATATAAGCCCTCATCCCAGCTAGGGTTTCATTATTCTCTCGATTGAATAACCACACAGGTTTCCTCTCATTGATTCATTGATCAACCAAAACTGGTGTTCATATAGTTTGTTACTTTAGAGTGATTGTGAGGATTTGGTTATTGTAATAGCACTATTGATAATTAGTCAATAGCCTTCCACCTGAGTAGCAATGGGAAGGATTGTGAGTGTTCTTGTGATCATCTTGTGATTGTGGTTTGAAACTGATTGAGATCAGTTTCTGATTGATCTTGTTGGTTTTGGTTGATGAATAAAGGTATCTCTTGAATTGAGATTCAAGAGGTTGTTTTTCTGGTTTAAATCCTGTTTTCCTACAAATATAACAAGATGCAGTCTGCAAATCGTTCAAAACTGTCTTTTGTAATATGTATGGTAATCCATGTAGATAAATTAGTATCAGGACCTTAAAAGTCTAAACAACGGTCGTAATGTAGTGCTATCTTTTATCACTTTCTAGCAATTAACGTGCCGAATAGTTACAAAACATATACAGAAAATATCCTGCCGCAGCGCCATCCCCTCGTTTGTATTAAAGTCAGAATTTAGAAAACGTCGTAGATAACGTGGTCTAAAAGTCAAATTGTCCTATAAGTACTACTAGAAAACATCTCACACACCCATAACAAATTTACACTATTTCTGTGCCTAAACATGTCAATGAGTGGTTGCTTCATGGCTGAAGCTTATTTTACTACTAGAATCCTTCACAAGAAGATGAATAGTTCGACATCTAATCATGTTCCTATCCGATTTCATGTCCTTATATAAGAAAGCTCTTTCAAGGTCAGACTTAAGTCTACCCCACCTTAGTTTTGGTCTACCCCTCTTCCTCAAGCCATCAACTATGAGAGATTCCACTCTCCTACATGGCGTTGGTTGTGGTCGCCCCATGACATGTCCAAACAATCTTTGTCGTCCTTCTCTAATCTTGTTGATGATATTCACAATTTCAAGTTGTCATGCATATAATTTGGAATTCATATATAATGATTCCAGTCCGAGTACTCCCGGTAACACTATGTTAGATTGAACATTAGCTACATCAACTTTCCACTAACCTGTCACAAGTTCTATCTAGTAAATTGACATGTATAAACTGTTGGTTATGCGCACGCCAAATCAATATTTATACAGCTAGAAATTACGTGAGCCTATTGGGGCACACACGTATACATTTAGAGAGCGTTTATTAAATATAATTAATATGTTTAATGTATACTATTAATTATAATTAATATAATCCACGAAATATACATAACGGTCGTTAGTCTGTTAATGTAACATTTAACGGTCGTTAAGTCCAAAGTTAACTTGTATTGTACATAGTTATTTTACAAGGACCAAAAAGCAATATGGAGGCCCATGGAACCCATGGGGTGGCCGGCCATATGGGCTAGGGCAAGAGAGGGGTGGCTTTTTCCCTAAGCTACCCTATTAGTATAAAAGGAGGCCTCTAGGTCTTCATTTATTCACACCTTCAAATCAAAGCATTCTTTGATCTTCTCTCTTGCCCCCCATTGTAAGGGAGTTGGCCTTTGTTTCTTCTCTACGACTAGCATTCGTGTTTAGTTCGTAAGCTCGTGGGTTAAGCACTAGCATCCTAACGCTCTTGTTAGACGTGTAGTGTGAGTTTTCGATAGAGATCAACTCACTATAGTTGATTAGGGTTTCGTGGTGATACGAGATCCGTTGGAGTGTTCGTGATCAAGATCAAGACTTGGTGGTTATCTATTTTTCAATAGATTCAAGGTTAGTATTTTTATGTGTTTTAATTATGTGTTTTAATTCATAACATTAAACATAGATCCATCCGCTGCGTACTCGTGGTATTGATGGTTTAATCAATATGAAACCCCTACAGTGGCATCACGAGCCATCTCGTTTGGTGTTATGGGTTACACATAGAGTCGCTTGCTACGCTAATTAAACACATATATTAATTGTTATGACAATAACATGCATTATTGTCATTTAATTAAATCTTGATCTTGTTTAATTATTAATGGTTAATAAGACTTAAAAGGGGTTAGGAAAATTAAAAGATTATTGTAACATGTACTTCTTCTTTTTCTTTTCCAAATCTTAAGGCTTACGCGGTCATTAGTAATGACGTCCGTGGTCCACAAGGTACCCAGCTCGAAAACTTGTGGGAGCCTTAGATTCTCCAATTGGGGAAGACTCATTCTTGAGTTTTGGAGCATTACTTGTTTTTACTGCTTTCCATTAGAGTATGTCTTCTCCTTTTACCCCTCTTATTTCTGTTTTAATTGCTTATATGTTTTATTCCTTGTGACTTGTTTTACATATATGCTGTTGATTTTGGAAATAAAAACAGACTAATTACTTATATCGAAACTTGTTTTTAATTAAATCGTGGGTTCCATCAAGCTATTGAGGGTGTGGATCATTACTCGAAGTTACCAGGATATAGCTTGCTGGATATCGTGAGATTTAATTATTGTCTGTTAATATACACACTTAATCCCTTGTGACCAGTTATGTGTTATGTGTGAAATTTTTTTTACACTTAAATGGACTATAAACTATTGAAATATGATTTAATTAAATCGCGGGTTCCATCAAGCTATTGAGGGTGTGGATCATTACGCAAAGCTACCAGGATATAGCTTGCTGGATATCGTGTGATTTAATAAACTTTAACTATAAGATACCTAAAGTTTTGTGCTTTTATTAATGATCTTTGATCAAATCAAGATCTAGGGTTTTGTGTGGTCTATTTCCCGCCCCACTACATGCTTCGGCATATGAGGGAATTATTGGAAGAACTTGGTTCTTTTGACTCATGCAGAGTACAATATAGGGTTTTTGACCATTCTTTGCTGGTGATAAAAGCACACCTAATAAGTTGAAATTTTTTTTTTGCAAACTTGTGTTACAAAGATGTATGCATGCCTCTTTGTATACAATTTTTGATACATGCTTTTGTAAAAAATTATGTGATACCCTATTTGAAATTTAAGTTCATGCCATCCAAAGTTGAGGACACTTGCACTTGCCTTTTGCTCTTCGTGGGACGTGAGTGAATTGCAACCCAAGGTGTTTATTCTCTGGCATGAGACCTAGAGTTATTTACACATGTTCTCTAATTGGACAACTTAATCGAGTCAAGCGGTGAGATCCTTGAGCCCGAGGCATAGGATGAGACAAAACATGCATGACACTAGTAGCTTGTACTCTAGTGCCATAAGTCTCATAAATCTAAGAGTTGCACTTGTAATGCAATTGTCGCACGCCGCCTACCTCTTGTACCCACAAGACTTACCAGAGTAGTAAGCACTACCGTGATGAGTGGGAGTTCAAGAGGGTCTTAGTCTTTTAGTAAATTATTTGTTTTATCTATTAAAACAAGGGTAGTTAGTTTCTAAAAGAATCAATTATCGAAAATACTAAAATTTAAACTTAACTGCTAATTGTATATTGCAACATATACTGTAAACAATGGTTTGTCCTTTTTCCTGGAAAAGGCAAACTGAAGGACAAAATGGGTCTCCTTTCCTTGTAAGAAAGATAGAGACATATTCCTATTCATTTTCCTTGCTAGAAAAGTGGATAAAAGATACGATTGAATTTACCCCAAATTCGAATCATACTCATAAGTAAACATACTCATGAAATTGTTTTGCCTTGCAAAATTCAAACGGTTAAGTATGGTTACTAAATCTTATACTTTCAAACACGTTTCACTACCCCTGTTCGGTTTTGAACACTTTGAAACTTATAAGATTTGTTTTCAATAACTATATAACGTGTTTTATAGCTATTAAATATTAATGTCTTGTTATTAGCGAGACATCTTATGAGTTTTAATTAGGAAATTGAAATATTACCGTAAAATTGTAAAAGCAATAACTAGCATGATTAACCTAGTTGTTTGCTTTAACCAAATAAAGGTACTACACCCTTGTGGCAAGGTAGGCCAAATAAGGAGGAATTGCATGCCAATTTCAAGTTAACATTAGCATAAATGGCTAGTCCATCGTTTATGTCATAGAACTTGACACACTCCCTTGGATATCTAAGTACTTGCTTACTTGTTCACATTAGCAATAATGTTTAGATATTCAGGATAAGGAAAGTAAATAAATTGTCATTTGCTTCTCACCAATAGGAAAACACTTGTAATGTTTGTCTAATTCAGTGGGAGTAATACATTTTTATTTTCTAAGCTGGCATTCTAGTAATGTTATCTGATTCAGTGGGAGCTATGAGCTTGTCTAACTTATAGCTGTCCCATATTATTTCTGGCCTGCCCAAAAATAATTTATTACTTTCCAAGTGTGATACTCTTTCATTTAGTACGAATCATTGCATATTGTTTTATATGATAACTTGTCGCTTTCTGTAGCATTATCTATAACATCATCATGCAAGATTACTTATTAATTGAACCTGTTCTATATACACTTTTCATGAGGATATGATTTAAGCTTGACTTAATTCATTTTCTATATCTGACATAGTCATATTATCTATACAAGCAAATAATTGTCGTATTGTTTTGTATACTTGCTTAATGTTGTATCATGCACAAGTGGGAGAAATCTTAATTGTGTGCAAGAAACAACATATAGTAATATGACTAATGGTTTTTCTTGACCATAAGGTAAGGAAATTAATATTCTACTAAGACTTCTACACATAAAATGTATGTTGCCCTATTTAGAATAAGTGTCAAGATATGATGAGAGCTACTTCTAAATATTCACTAAATGATTTAGTCAGTACGATTATGTTTTCTTGCAAAGTCATAATTATTCACTGAATTGTTTAGGCAATATGATTATGTTTTTTTTTTAAGTCATAATCATGAAGTAAGCAATTAACTTGAAATTACTATTGAGACCAACAGTCGGTACTCATAATTACTTTAGTTAAATATGTTTTATGTCTTCTTGTAAAGACACAAACATAAAGTCCTTTAATTGTTGAAAGACTTGTAACGTAAGGTAAGATGTTAACTCGTTATGTCTTCTTGTTAAGACATGAACATGAAGTCCTTGAGTTGATCAATGACTTATAACGTATAGTAAGATATTAAATGTTTATGTCTTCATGTAAGGACATACACATAAAGTAAGTGAATTGGTCAACGAATAATATCTAGTATGCAATTGGTTTCAAAATACTATGTAAACAATTTGGTTTTACCCAATTGGCAAGTATATGACCAAAAGAGTATTAATTTATCTACGGAATTGTGGTATAGTCTCACAATCCCATAGGATACCAATCCTTGTGGTATGTCTAATGTGTTATATCAAACTCTTCTGACATTGTTTGATTCATGATAACTTAAACTGCTTTAATCTCCAAAACTATCAAGGTTAGAAAATTGAGTATATCATGCATATACTCAATATGACTCTAACATAGAAGGTAATTAAGACATCATCTATTGACGGAATGGAATGATTTCCATTATGTCTTAATTGAAGTTCAAAATTTTGTTAAATCTCTTGGAGCATGTCATTAACAAACTAGAGTTGAGAACTGTGGATGCATTTTAAATATTCCAAGTGGAAACAATTTATTGTGGCTCAAGACGCTTAGTATTTAGAGAATAGTCTCTACTTACAAAAGTAAGTGGGAGCATCTTGAAGATATTTAAGAACAAAATGCACAACCTTCTAAATACACTTGCTAATGTCATACTAAGGTTAAACATGAAAATGTTGAACCAAAGAATGATGTAACTCACATTCATAGATCCGCAAGGATACCTCATGCACTTGAGTGATATTGTATATCAATGCTGAGGAATGAAAGTTTGAGAATCTCTGAGAACCTGTTAACTATACAGAGATGCATTATCAATATCTTGAATATGGTAAATGTCTCAAAACTATGAATGAAAAGATGCAGTCCTTGAAAGACAATCATTGTTTTGAACTTGATTGATCTCTTACTAAACAACTAAACTGTGAGATTAAGAATGAGTTTCTTTAGAAGAAAGACTCATAAGGACAAAATTGTACAAACATTAATGTATGTCTTGTGATAGAAGTTTTAATCATACTCAAGCAATTGACTATGATTAAATTTCATCTCTACACGTATTAATGATATAAAGATGGTTAATTATCATACTTGTTTTCATGCATATGAAATGTGACAATTGTTGATTACCTTTGCGAGGACGGTGCGTAATCAAAAGGGTGATGAATCCATATGATCTTTATTAAGTACACAAAATAGTAGAATCCAAGTGTGGATTAGATCATGCATCTAGGAGCTGAGATCTTAAGTTTAATTGTAAATCAATATTTTGATTTTGATTAAAATAAGATAACTCCTGACCTGAGAGCAAGTGGGAGTACTATGTTTATTCCTTATATCTAATATGTCATGCAACATATTGAAAGCTATTTTCCATGCGAGCAAGATTTTATCCCTCGACTTGGAATATAGTTTTCACTTCAGAGATTTAGGAATTAAAACATACAATCTTGGAATAAATGGTTATGGTGATAAACATGTACGGTAATTAAGTATGACACAATGTAACATATCATTGAGCAAGTCTCAAAGGATATATTTCACTTGTGATAATTTAACACATGGATGGATACATTAAGTTTTACTAAGTTTTCATCATGTACATTAAATTGTGTATGGAGATAGTTGTAACTTTTGCATGAGTGCAAAGTGAGTTAACAACAATAGTATCTAAGTGAGAGTCTTTAGATGACTGTTAAAACAAATGTCTTATTGGTTGAACCTGGTAGTTCAGAAAGGCACCAAACATTGCCAAAGAAAGGTTCAATCGTTTAAGAGCATAGTGTTATTGTATACACTGATGCTAGTTTGATTGAGTGGATACTCAATCCTAGTCATTGTAGAATTTCATCACGAATGATGATGTTGTTGACTAGACATGCTCAGCTGAGAGCATTGTTGCAATACACATTAAAGGACAAGAATACTTTACAGTTTAAGTAGCTGTTGAGATGACTGTCTCATATAGGTGTTGTGCTAGCTTTAAACACCCTATAGAATGCACCATGGCAATACTAGTGTATTAGAATGTGCACGTACAAAATGATGCTCATCATGTTATTCAAACTTTCACTATTGTGAGTTTTGAAATAAGTAGTCTTAAAGTTTACTCAGATGACTACTTAGCTATCTTGTACCTTACAAGTTGATCATGTTAAGAACATTGGATTTTAACTTACTAGTAGTCTCATGCGAATCTGTGTTTAGTGTTTGGATAATGGGATATGTAAAACATTTATTATTTTGATGATTAATATACGTGGTACTTGAGTTATTCATTCATATATTAATTGTGTCCTATATTTGCATGTTTAATCCATAAGTAATTTATTACTTTAAATTGTCCATTGTCGATCAATGATATGGGAGTATTGTTGAATTAAGGCAAATGTGAGAGATTGGTTATATTCTTTGAATACTAAGGATGTGTCCGCCAAACTCACATGTTATCCACGTGCTTTGGATATTGGATTTCCCCAAACCCACGAGTCATCACTTTATGGATCGGCGTCATTAAGTGATTTCTCGCAAATGGTTATTTTATTTGTCCTCTGACTTGAGATGCAAGCAGTCTTGCATGTGTGGATCTTTCTTCTTGAGTATAGTCAAACGCTATCCTGAACAAGGTGGTTATAAAGGCTATTCTCAGAAGTTGGTTGAAGCACATGAATGACACGTGTAGTCAAAATAGAATTTGTTCCTCCACTTGTCTTCTGGAGTATGATACTACTGGGCCCCTCGCTGAATTAATCAGATGTTTGCATGGCCGTGCCCAAAGTGTAAATCAAGATGATGCTTGTTTTACGTTTGGTAATCTTGATTAATTTCTAAAACGAGAAACAGAATAGTTGAACAATATGGAATGACTTTGATCCATATCCATAGTTCAACAAGTATCTGAAACAAAAGGATAATTTAAAATTGTAAACCATTTACCTAGTTGTTTTATGAAACCACACTCAGGTATTTCTGGGAGCAATGCGGTGTTGCTAGATGCTTAGCATTGTTAGTATATATTATTGTTTATGACGATCGCAAGTGGGAGCTGTTGGTTATACACCCGTATCCCGACCAGGTATTAGATATGTAATTATATGTTATGTATATATATAAGTTATGTGTTATAGTGTAAGTTATAAGTTAGTTGTGGCTAAAGTAGAAAGAAGAGAACTTGAGGGACTATTATTGCCAAGGGACTAAAGTGATTTCCTACATATGAAGTAATTCTAGAAAAGCCTAGAGTTAGTTGAGATAGCTTTTGGAAGTCGGTTCATCCAGGAGAAAATAGGAGGGAAAATATACTGTTTCATCAATTAAGCTATTCAAGCCATTTCCAAGTGTTCCAGTTATTAAGAACCATTAAATTGGTTAATCCTATTACAAGTAAGTATTTTCCCTCAATTTTTAAATTAGGGTTCATGTATTGAATTAAGTGAT
Organism: Artemisia tridentata subsp. tridentata; assembly: GCA_021014915.2. Classification (NCBI taxonomy): domain Eukaryota; kingdom Viridiplantae; phylum Streptophyta; class Magnoliopsida; order Asterales; family Asteraceae; genus Artemisia; species Artemisia tridentata. Next base: position 422,004,333 of record CP139504.1, read on the forward strand.
GAGGTATTGAATTGATGAATTATCATGTTAGTATTGTATATTGATCCCTAATTCATGACAATTATGGTATAGGAAGCAATTAGAAAGTGGAAGCCTTTTACTAGTGAAATTGATATTGAGAAGTGAGGTAAGTATATGGTTTAACATGTTTTATTGTATTATCATATTTCTTGTATGATAATTATGTATGTTTTATGGTTTTATCATGTATTATTACATGGTAATAATGATATATGGGATATAGGATGCGTTAGCTAGTTTCGGATCCACTACTAGAGATATTGATATGGTTATGGTATGAGGTTCAACCTTATGGGTTGATCGTATATGGGCCGACTATGTTGGTGTAGCAATTCGTAAAAATTCCTCGATTATTCTTAACGATTAATTAAAAACATATATTGTTACTATTCACTTCGCTATTTTTTTTTAATCGTGTATGACCTTATACTTTTACTAAGTGTGTTTTATGACAAGTAATACAACTATTGCTGTACCATATGAACACATTCGTGCAGTGATTTAAAGTGGGATACCAAGGTGATGCTGTAAACAAACTAAGAATAAAAAGTGTGTTGTAAACTTGTCGTATAAAAACTATTATATAAACGCAAATGCATCAGTGAGTAGTTCTTAATACTAGCATAAATGGCCAAACTAAATATATTTATGCTGCCTAAATTAAAATGAAAAATAATTATGCCATTGTCATGTAAATGATTGGCATGTCAATATATGAAACTATTAAATACAACGTACTGTGTCTAACTTCGTTTTTTATTCACATGCATAAGATCAATTAATAACAACACAAATAAATCATGGTTCGTTTCATTACAGTAGTGATATACAAATATAAACAAATAACATATGTACATAACTAATGTTAGCTACTAAAATTGCATTACATATCTATACTAGTGATATTAAAAACATATTAAGTATTGCACATGACCAATAATTCCACTTGACCTACTTTTCTTTTTGTTTAACCCATCGAAAATCATCCTTTGTATTTAATAATCGACCGGCCTCAATAAACAAAGTCCCATACTCCTCTTTACACATCATTTGGCAGGAAACAATACATTATGGGTGATCATGAATGCACACTAGTCCACATTTTAAATTCCAAGTGTGGTTCGGTTTTGGTATAAACCGAATATAACACAAGTTTCAATATCACTCACTCTTAAACTCTCTCAATACAACACACACTACAACATAAAAGGTCATATAGATCACCTCATATAGATTGGTTATGTTAAAAACCGATCTATATATCATAAATAGATCGGTGATTTGGTTAGTAACTGATCTATATATTTGCAAAATTTAATAGATCGTTTTATATGAAACAACCGATCTATATGTGTGTATTATATAGACGATCTATGTATCATAAATGGACACATTTTATAAAATAAAACTAAATAGATCGGTACAAATGAATAAACGATCTATGTACTCAAAATTCTATCAAAACTTTTCCCAAAATTTTAGCGGGATACCTTTGCCGCTTAACAAAAATTTCACCCTTTTCCCAAAATTTTAGCGAGATACCTAGCAGGTGGCCACGTCCTGAATGGCATGCTCCATGGAAGAACTACAGAGTAAGAATATTGTGCCTACCATACTGAGCTAATATATGTATATTTGCAGGTCATTAGTGGCCACTTGGGATGGGTGCGATCTATTGCATTTGTGGTAATTGTTGTGGGTTAGATCAGTTTCTTCCGCTGAAACTGAGTTAGTGTCAAAAGGTAAGTCAATAGGAGTTAGTGTCAAAACCTGTTTTCAATAGGAGTATACGTCCTGAATGGCATGCTCCATGGAAGAACTACAGAGTAAGAAGACTTCTGTGATCAGGTTATGATTACTGGTGATCAAGCATTGACAGCTTGCCATGTTGCTCGTAAAGTTATATATGTAGACGTATGGTCTGGACTGACCCACGACAAGTGGGCCAGGCCCGGCAAACAGCGGCCCACTCTACACTAAACCCTAATCCATGTCCTATAAATACATGGATGGAGGATCATACAACGATATACACAACAGGTTATCATAACCCTAACTCTTAATGGTTATACCGCACCGATACTAACTTGACCGTCGGAGGTGGATCCCGGGGCTACGGCCTCGGGTCCACTCCTAACGGGTTCTCTTTGTTGAACAGGTCTACTCAGGGCTCGAGAAGACGACGAACGGCCCAGGGAGAGTCGTCTAATCAGTCAGCGCCAGATTATGTATCAACAAGTTGGCGCCATCCGTGGGACATGACTACGATAAGTTTCGTGTTCTCACATCACCGGAAAGCAACCATCGAGTTCAAAAGCCGGTAACTTTAAAACTTTGTATTGTACACGACAGATACAAAATAATATGCGATATTCATTAAAACCTAATAGTAAAGATAATACCTTTTCTTTTGGTCAAAAGTATACGGCTGATCTCAAACATATTGATTCGGTTTTGCTTTCTTCGTATACAGTAAACATATATAACAAAGACTAGTATGTTTGTTTATTTGTCTTATCTCTTTTGTTATACACGATTGAACGTATATCACTTTGGTATTCGATCGCAATATCTTTTCAATATTCATTAGATTTTATGTAAATCTTTTAAATTTGGTAAACACGATTTTATCTATAACGCACTAAGTCCGCACGATTGGACCTACTATATCTTTTAGCCACGAACAGGGCAGTCACGATAAATCTACCCGCGTTAGGCCTTGCGTATAGAGATCTTCGCAGACTGGCGCCATGAGCGCACTGTCATGTACAGGCACCACGATGCTAGTCAATCGCCATGAGCGCACCAGACAAAAGCCGTGGTCATCTGCGATCATCCACAAACGTTAGAGTCTATGCGGTCACGATACATCCATCTGCGTCTGTACGTGCGATTGAAACTACTAGTCGCGGTCATGGTACATCCATCAGCGCCATTGTTTTTATTATAATAAAAAAGAAAACGATCATGAGCGTACTGCGTTCGCAGATTAGCTACGTGCTACTTCTTTTATGTAGTTTGTAAAACCTCACGCTAGGTGTAATTCGCACTACTACTTCTCTTATGTGTTAATTTTACATGCTACGTGCTATATATATGCTATGCGCTAATTTTTTATTTCATTATCTTTTATATGTTGCGATGCGCAGCATATACTTCTAATATTTGCATTAAGTGTTTTTCAGGATTTGAATAATTAAGTTTAATGCTCCTACACGAGTAGCACCATCAAACTTGGGGGGCTACCAGGGTATACACTGTTTTCATACGCAGGCATATTTGGAAGCAGATCGTACGAAAGAGGTATGCGCACAGCGCGCACCTCTGTCGGTTGTAAAAACGGATGTAATGTTCGCACCTTGTCTGCGCACAGCGCACATCTTTGTCGCGCACAGCGCGCACCTCTGCCATAGAAGCACGTCTTCTGTCGCACCATGCTGCACCGCTACTGGTACAAAGGCACGCCCTTACCCAGGACGCAGCATACAGGAATCCACCTTCACCATTGTGAGACAATCACAATCGCAATGTCAATGTTACTCAGGACGCGCCTACAAAGTCGCGCCAACAAGGACGCGCCTATAAGGTCACGCCAACAAGAACGCGCCAACATGGTCATCACGCACTGCACCACAGACCCAGTGCGCACTGTCGCATTTGGGCTGCGCGTTATGGTCACGCCGTCATAGTTGGTTGGGCCTACGCGGTCATAAACAGGACTTAAGTCTAGCATAACATAGCCACGCACTATGTCACACTAGACTTGGGGGGCTTGTAGACGTATGGTCTGGACTGACCCACGACAAGTGGGCCAGGCCCGGCAAACAGCGGCCCACTCTACACTAAACCCTAATCCATGTCCTATAAATACATGGATGGAGGATCATACAACGATATACACAACAGGTTATCATAACCCTAACTCTTAATGGTTATACCGCACCGATACTAACTTGACCGTCGGAGGTGGATCCCGGGGCTACGGCCTCGGGTCCACTCCTAACGGGTTCTCTTTGTTGAACAGGTCTGCTCAGGGCTCGAGAAGACGACGAACGGCCCAGGGAGAGTCGTCTAATCAGTCAGCACCAGATTATGTATCAACAAGTTGGCGCCATCCGTGGGACATGACTACGATAAGTTTCGTGTTCTCACATCACCGGAAAGCAACCATCGAGTTCAAAAGCCGGTAACTTTAAAACTTTGTATTGTACACGACAGATACAAAATAATATGCGATATTCATTAAAACCTAATAGTAAAGATAATACCTTTTCTTTTGGTCAAAAGTATACGGCTGATCTCAAACATATTGATTCGGTTTTGCTTTCTTCGTATACAGTAAACATATATAACAAAGACTAGTATGTTTGTTTATTTGTCTTATCTCTTTTGTTATACACGATTGAACGTATATCACTTTGGTATTCGATCGCAATATCTTTTCGATATTCATTAGATTTTATGTAAATCTTTTAAATTTGGTAAACACGATTTTATCTATAACGCACTAAGTCCGCACGATTGGACCTACTATATCTTTTAGCCGCGAACAGGGCAGTCACGATAAATCTACCCGCGTTAGGCCTTGCGTATAGAGATCTTCGCAGACTGGCGACATGAGCGCACTGTCATGTACAGGCACCACGATGCTAGTCAATCGCCATGAGCGCACCAGAAAAAAGCCGTGGTCATCTGCGATCATCCACAAACGTTAGAGTCTATGCGGTCACGATACATCCATCTGCGTCTGTACGTGCGATTGAAACTACTAGTCGTGGTCATGGTACATCCATCCGCGCCATTGTTTTTATTATAATAAAAAAGAAAACGATCATGAGCGTACTGCGTTCGCAGATTAGCTACGTGCTACTTCTTTTATGTAGTTTGTAAAACCTCACGCTAGGTGTAATTCGCACTACTACTTCTCTTATGTGTTAATTTTACATGCTACGTGCTATATATATGCTATGCGCTAATTTTTTATTTCATTATCTTTTATATGTTGCGATGCGCAGCATATACTTCTAATATTTGCATTAAGTGTTTTTCAGGATTTGAATAATTAAGTTTAATGCTCCTACACGAGTAGCACCATCAAACTTGGGGGGCTACCAGGGTATACACTGTTTTCATACGCAGGCATATTTGGAAGCAGATCGTACGAAAGAGGCATGCGCACAGCGCGCACCTCTGTCGGTTGTAAAGACGGATGTAATGTTCACACCTTGTCTGCGCACAGCGCACATCTTTGTCGCGCACAGCGCGCACCTCTGCCACAGAAGCACGTCTTCTGTCGCACCATGCTGCACCGCTACTGGTACAAAGGCACGCCCTTACCCAGGACGCAGCATACAGGAATCCACCTTCACCATTGTGAGACAATCACAATCGCAATGTCAATGTTACTCAGGACGCGCCTACAAAGTCGCGCCAACAAGGACGCGCCTATAAGGTCGCGCCAACAAGAACGCGCCAACATGGTCACCACGCACTGCACCACAGACCCAGTGCGCACTGTCGCATTTGGGCTGCGCGTTATGGTCGCGCCGTCATAGTTGGTTGGGCCTACGCGGTCACAAACAGGACTTAAGTCTAGCATAACATAGCCACGCACTATGTCACACTAGACTTGGGGGGCTTGTAGACGTATGGTCTGGACTGACCCACGACAAGTGGGCCAGGCCCGGCAAATAGCGGCCCACTCTACACTAAACCCTAATCCATGTCCTATAAATACATGGATGGAGGATCATACAACGATATACACAACAGGTTATCATAACCCTAACTCTTAATGGTTATACCGCACCGATACTAACTTGACCGTCTGAGGTGGATCCCGGGGCTACGGCCTCGGGTCCACTCCTAACGGGTTCTCTTTGTTGAACAGGTCTACTCAGGGCTCGAGAAGACGACGAACGGCCCAGGGAGAGTCGTCTAATCAGTTCGCGCCAGATTATGTATCAACAATATAGCTCTTCATATTGTGTATTTTTTTAAGCCATTTGGTGTCTTATTGTAAGATGATTATTTTGTTGAATATATGTATTGGAATATTAGTGTATTGTGTGATTGAACAGAAATTTGGAAAAAAATATGGGTTTCTATAATTTTTTTTTTTTAATTTGGAAAAAAGCTATATAGATCGGTTATTAGGTATACAACCGATCTATTTATTGTATTAGTAAGATCGGTTCACAACCGATCTATATGTCTTTCTCTCATAAAGATCACTCTTGTATAGAGCGGTTCAAAACCGATCTATATATGGCAATCTAACCGATCTATATAGCTTTTTTTGTAGTAGTGACATAGTTCGATCTATAAACTCATTTTGATAAGCTTTGAAGACCAGAAGAAGTAAAGTTGATCGGAGTATAGTTTTTCAAGTTGAACGGGGTATTATAGTTTCATACGGGTCAAGTTTTGAGCGAGTCCTAGTATTTCTACCCATATCTCACGTAGACAATCCATTCTCACATCGTTGTAAGTTCACTCGAATCATTTTACATCCTCATTAACGTATAAAATTGATCCTGCATGTTTTTTCCACTTTTCATTCGAACGTACAAGTTACTATATACGTGTACGCGTATATATTGTTATGTACCAAAGTTATGTACGTATATAGTGGCCTAAGAGACTCAGCAACACCCTTGATATCATGAACATGCTTATAAAAATTCAAAAACGAAACCCAATTCAACTAGAAAGTCAAACCGGGTGAATAAAGAAAACAAATTCTAAGTCTTTTGGGTTTATAATATTGCTCGACTAGCTCACTTTTGCCGCATATTAATCCTAATGTTTACGCATAATCTATAGATATTTTTGCACAAATGGATTAACGACCTATCAAACTTCAACTTTCGTTATTAGTAAATTCCTCCATAGGTTCATTTGATATTCAAATTAATCCATTTGTGATCGCAAGTCACAAAGTATATTATTTCAAGTTTTAGAAAAATAAGCCAAGTGTTGGATGTTATTAAATCGACCCGAGTAGGCAACTTCATGTCTCATTTAATTCGGATTATTAACTGTAACATGTAAATTTCTTTGCACAATACGATACACGATCCAGCAATCTTTAATTTTTGTTATTGGAGACTTTCCCCATAAGCTAGTATAAGCCCTTGAATAAGCCTCAATTTATAAGCCTAGCGACTGACTTCATCACTTAGAAAATATTTTGTAGTTTTCAGAATTATACCCATGCGACTAGGCCAACTAATGAATTATTTATTTCGAATTTTTACAAATAACGAAACGTTAATTCTAGAACTATTGACATATAAACACACATAGAGACAAGATAATATTATGTATAATATTATTTTTGAACTTTAAGCATTTTAAGCATATCAAACTCATACATTATCGAATCGTATCCGATTCACATTCACAATTAGTATTGAACCGAATTTATCGAGACTTAGACTTTACAATTAATTCAGGTTGCGTGTTGAAGCTATAACTTACTTAATTTCATAATTCTCATTATCAGTTACTCAAGGTGAGTCATAGCCCCACTTTTACTCTTTTATACATTTTTATAATTCTTTTGGAGGAGATACATGTTCAAACTCTATTTACTTACTGGTAGAAATACTTTGCCTGTTTATCAAATACATGTTTAACTTTATGTTGAAATTAGTCAATAATTCAAATCTATGTGATACTTTTATTCTTTTATGCTATTTATATGTGATGTCTTATTATGTGATACACTGTTATGTGTAAATCTATTATGTGGATTGGAATTATCAAATACATTATTGGCATTGTGATGCAAGTACACAACATTTATACTTTTCTATACTTGTCTTTGGGAAATGGCACCCAGTAATCTTTGGGAAATGGCACCCAGTATTCTTTGAGAAATGGCACCCAGTAATCTCATGATGCATTGATATGCAAGACATCTATCCTAGACATACTATGTTAGCAGTGGGTTGTAAACACACAGATTGCAAGTCTTGTATGGGCGGGGCTTGGAACTGAGTGAATTTACAATGCCTTTGCTGGGAAAATCTATACTTAAATGCTTTACTTATAAACATCTTTATTCAAATTCATTACTTTTAAACTAAACTCTATGAACTCACCAACCTTTGGTTGACACTTTTAGCATGTTTATCTCAGGTTTTACTATTATGGATGCGTGGATGCTAGAGTCATTTGCATACATGAAGACTCATATTTTATCATTATCATTCGATTTGCTTAAAAACTTTATGTAATCTTTAAGCTTTGTATTTCTTGTTTAAACTCTAATTTTACTTATTCGAATGATAACTTTTTTAAAACGTCTCATATAGAGGTCGTTTTCTATACCTTGATCTGTATTGTGAAGTAATACCCCTTAAATTCTACTGTTTTCGTTGCAGTATTTAGGGGGTGTTACAGTTGGCGTATGGTATGTGCCCCTATATCGCTAGTTTAACTTATGGTTAGACTAGTTATGGTTATGGTTATGGTTATGGTATGATTTCATCATACATTATATTGTTGTTATTTCATGTACTTACTAAGCGTTTTGCTTATATATATAGTTGTGATGTTTTCTTGATAGGTATCGGTGAAGTTAGCTAGGGTAAAGAGAAGGCGTAGGATCATTTGTTGTTAAAGGAGTAGCTTGTGTATTGGTAAGTAGAAGAACCTCTCTTTTGGATCAAGCTAGTTGAAATTTGGAAGCCCCTAAAGTGCCATTCTCTTTTGGTAACACCTAATAGTCAAAACGGGTCATTTTGTGTCTTAAAGTCTTTGTAAATAGTCGTGTCTAGGTTTTGTAACTAGTTATATTATGGATGTCATGTTACAATGGGTCTAGATGTGTTAGTATGCTAGTAAGGGAGTGTTTGGTAGTTGTATGTTTGTACCCATTTTGGGTTGTATATGGGTCAAGTATGTATGGAACGCTTTTGTTATGTTATGTTAATGGTTATGGTTAAGTTTGGTTTGAAATGGAGATAGTATAAGTGGTCTTGTAGTGTAAATGGGTCATTTTGGGTTAAATGCATAACCCGTCTATTTGTGAAAGTACGTCTTCCGAGAGTCAAATGGCAAATGTTTTGGCATGAAAATGAACTCATTAATATACTAAATGAATCTGGAAAGTTTGGTGTAATATCGAGTTCGGGAAGTCAGGTTTTCGGTCGCGAAATTTGGAAAATGAAATCTGCTTAACAGTAAGCTTGAGCCGCCCCGGTTCAGGCCGGTTTTTGGGTCCAGCCGGCGGTTCGGGCAGTTTTTCAGATTTTGGCGATTTTCAAAAATTCATATCTTTTAAATCGTAAGTTGTTACGGGTCGTGCCACCTATCGTTTCGAAGGTAATTGAGTCTACTTTCATTTAAAAATAGTCTCATAGTCTGAATGTTTATAGATTTTTATCAGTTGTCAAAAGAGTGACAGAATGTCCATAAAAGTCAAGCGTTTCCGCGTAAAAAGTTTTAAATTTTGGTCTAATCGGGCACGGGGTGTTACAACTTGGTATCAGAGCTTTGGTCTAAGAGATTTAGGATTCCACTTTAGGATTTCCTAGACTTAGGCCTCGTATGGATGTGTTTAGAACTAGTGTTTGTTATTTGTGTATTGTTTGAATCAAGGTTGTCAGGATCGGGATCCTACCTAGGATCGTTTTCGGCTTTGCAAGATCGGGATCGTAGGATCGTAGGATCGGATCTTACCTAGGATCGTTTTCGGCTTTTCCTTTACATATGTATACAAAACCATTTTTAAAAACCTTCCTCAAAAAAAGTCAAAAAAAGTAAAAAAAAAACAGGATCGGATCGTTCACGATCCTACGATCCTACGAGCGATCCTACGATCCTGTAACGATCCTACCTGAAAAAAGGGTTACCAACAGGATCGGATCGTTCACGATCCTACGATCCTACGAGCGATCCTACGATCCTGTAACGATCCTACCTGAATTACGATCCCGTAGCGATCCTGCTCGTTTTGTGTGTGTAGGATCGTAGGATCGTACGATCCTACGAGCAGGATCGCGATCCTGACAACCTTGGTTTGAATGATTTTGAGGACACATTTGTCAATTATTTTTATGATTACGCTTGGCCACCGTAATGATAAAAATAGGTGACATATGTGAAATTGAATTCATTTAGATCATACATGAGTGACAAGCTAGGGCATTAGTATAAGGATAGATATGCTTTTCTTGCTTCGGTTATGTATATGATTATGGCTGTGTTTGATGACGCAGATTATGAGAGATTATGGGGGCTACAACTTTTTTTTTCCACAAAATAATCTTTTGTCTAAAAAGTAGCATTGTTTGGCTGAAAAACTTATGAAAGATTATAGTAAAAATAATCTCCAAAAATAAAAGCTCATTGAACCAACTTATGAAAGATTATGGGGGCTACGACTTTTTTTTTTCACAAAATAATCTCCAATTATGTCATTTTACACTTTAAATTTACAATTTCAGCTACTTTGCCAAACATCACTACAAAAAAAAATCTATAATTTTAATCTTTTTCAGCACCAGCACCAGCACCACCAATTTTTGCCAAACACACCCTATGCCTTATAATGTGAATTGCTAATTTCAGTATAGTAGAAAAGATGGCGGATATTCGGAAGAAGGAGGTGTTGAGAGCGACCTCCTCCCGCCATGATAGTGATTCACAAGATGAAAGAGATTCTAGTGGTGGCCCGACAAGGTCACTACCCGAGAATCTTAACCCTAGAAGTTTTACTAGGGCGGAATTGGAAGAAATGGATACCTTGGTAACGAATAGGGTGGGAAGAGCTATCGAGAAGGCCATGCCCTATTATGTTAATAAGACAACCAAGAATTTACGAACGATATTCCAAGATGAAATAGAGAAGCTTAAGAAGAGTGGAGAAATAGTGAATGATCCGAATGCTAGACCCGGAGTAGGTAAAGAGAAGTCTACTTATCATGACTTCACCGCTTGTGCTCCACCCGTATTTATAGGGTCTCTCGACCCGTTGAAGAGTTCTAGGTGGATCATTGATATAGAAGGAGCTTTCCGTACTAGCCGTTGTGTGGAAGAGGACAAGGTAAACTTTGCCACCAATTATCTTCGTGAGAGAGCTAAAATATGGTGGGAAGGTAAGGCAAAAGAGAAGGGTAGTGCTTGGAGAGAAACATGTACATGGGAACAATTCAAGGAGGTGTTCATGAAGGAGTATGCTCCCTCGGAAGAGATTGATAAGATAAGGGAGGTGTTTCATAATCTTGTGCAAACCAATGAATCGGTGAATGAATTATGGGAAAAGTTTTGTGATATGGTGCAATATTGTCCGGAATATCTTGACAACGAGAAGCTCAAGGTTGATAAGTTTCAAAGAATGCTCAAGGATGAAATTCGTACCATAGTATCGCCTTTCAAGTGCACCACCATGGAGGATCTTCTAAGTCGAGTGAGTACACGAGAGGCCGATTTGGATAGGATGAAGAGCAAGGAAAGGAAAGATTTAAAAAGAAAGAAAGAGCAATCAACAACTATACCACCTCGGTGTACTAAGTGTGGAAAAAGTCACCTGGGAGAATGTAGAGTTGGGAAAAAGGGATGTTATAGATGTGGAGATCTAGACCATATTAGCAAGGATTGCACCAAGCCCTTTATGATATGTTATGGGTGCAATGAAGAAGGACACAAGTTAAGTGAGTGTCCTAAGGCAAATCCTAAGAAAGCAAAGTCGAGTTCCGATGTGGTCTCAGGTATTATTCTCTTCAATTCCAAACCCGCTCGTGTTTTATATGATTCCGGTGCAAGCATGTCCTTTGTATCCTACAACTTTAGCAAAGAATTATCCACTCTGTTAATACAAATATTGTCCTAAAAACGTTATTTATATTTTACTATCTTTTCTTAGTTATGTTAATGACAATTACAAAGTATATCTTTTAGCAAATTATAAATACTAGCTAAAGTCTCTTTAAAACACATTTTACATTTCACAAGTTTACTTAGAATTACATTTCACACATTTACTAGTTTATTTCCTTAAAAGGAAACTTTATTTTTAAAATGATACAATGACATCATGGCATGCATCACACATGTAATCTTGGAAAGATCTTGCAATATTTTGTTTAGATCTTCAAGCCAAAGAGTTGACATTGGAAGATCTTGAAATGACTTGACAAAGATATGGAAAGATATGGCAAGATTTGGAAAGATTTGAAGATCTCTTAGTTGGCCTGACACGGCGGATCCAAATGGTATAAAGGACGGATCCCTTTTCTGGGATCCGCCGGATCCGTCGTCTGTTCATCAGCTTGCCTATAAATAGCAAGCTGATCATTTGGCCATTTCATCACTCACATAGCCTAATGTTCATACTCATTCATTTACATATCATCTAACATTTATCATTCATTCATTTCATTTGATCTTTCCTTTTTAGCAAAGGAGATTAAGCATCAAGGTTCAACACAGACGTGTAAAACCTTTAGCATAGTTACTGTGTGATATAGTTGTAGTTCACACATCATTATTTGTATCATTTATCTCACTGAGTGTGGTTAGTGTTTTAGTCCTCAAAACACAAAGAGTGTAGGGAGTGGTTGTACCCTTGTGAAAGAACCAAACGGGAGTGGTTGTACCCTTGTAAAGAACCCGGTGTTTAGCTTAGTACCGGAAAAGGAAGTAAGCGACGTGTAAAGGTTTTCTCCACCTAGAAGAGAGTTTGTTTCTTAGTGAAGGATAAATCTCGAGTTAGAGGCTCGAGGAGTGGAGTAGGGCAAGGAAGAGAGTCCTTGTAGCCGAACCACTATAAACATCCGTGTTGTGTGGTTTGATCTTTCCTCTCTTTACTTTTAGTATATATTGTGTGAATATTTGTTTGTGCTTGTTTCCTTTGAATTAACATAGAGTAACAAAACGGTTTTTAATTTTAAAACGGTAAAACTATTCAACCCCCCTCTAGTTTTTCACAATTGGCATCAAGAGCTACGTTACTTAAGATTTTTAAAATATATTGTATTTTAAAACTTAAAACGGTCCATGGATTTTGAAAACTTTAAAGAAGGGCAATCTATGCAAAGACCACCACTTTTTGAACCAAATTGTTTTATATACTGGAAAAACCGTTTGAGACTTATGTGAAGTCAAAAGACATAGATCTATGGTATATAATTGTTGATGGTGACTACAAATCTATAAGTAATGATACTTCGGGTTGTCGGGATCTAGGAGCTTCTCTTACTCGTCACAGTGATGAGCAAAAGAAGCTGATTGCCAAAAATAATGAAGCCAAAATGATGCTTTACAATGCTTTACCTAAGAAAGAATATGAAAGAGTTTTAATGTGTAAAACGGCTAAAGATATTTGGCAATCTCTTATCATCACTCATCAAGGGAACTCACAAGTCAAAGATAATGATGAACTCAAATAAGTACATTTTATTATCATCATTTGTCCTATTTATTTGACTTGTTTTATTATATTATATATGAGAATTGATACGTTAATGTTTACTTTTGTAATTCTCAGGTAAAAACAAGTATTATATGAAACTTGGCGATTTTGGACTAATTATGGAGCAAAACAAGCAAGATGTTAAGAGTCTACTGAAATGTACAAGATCAAGATCATTCTGCTCCAGATACGCCGCAACATACTTCTTATATACGGCGTATCAATATCAAGATTTCACAAGTTACAATCCAAGACGGCAAAGGACATGCGCCGCATTGAGAAATGGAGTTACGCCGCATCTTAAGGCGGTGTACGAATATTCCTGAATATATTAATCTTGGACCCCATGCGAAGTTAAGTCAATGCGCCGCATCTACTTATCCTATGCGCCGCATCTATCCCTCAGACAGAAACTATAAATACCCCAAGGCCAGACGAATTTCGGGACACTTAGCTTAACTCAGAAGTCGAAGACAGAAACCCTAAAGCCGAATTCAGACGCATTAGCAGCACAAGACACACCCTAAACGAAGATACAAGAGCTGTAAGAAGGTCCTGCATGTATTCAATTCATTAAGTAGTTTTGTTTTATTGTATTAGTACACTTTAATTCATCAGGATTGATGGGCTGATGTCATGTGACTACGGAATATCATGTCCACCCCTTAAAATTGCTTTCCCATTAATTAAAGTTTATATGTTGATGTCTTTGGTGACTTTTATTAGTGCATTGATAACCTCTGTGTCTAGCTGAGCATTGCTTGGGTCGCCATGCCCCTTCATCGCCTATCTATTCTAGCGTATACGAAACGTGGGCATCACAAATGCTCAATATTCTAGGATAGTGGGATAGACATAAGTGATCATTAAGGGTTTACTCGCCGATAAGATTAGAGCCAACGAGAAAGGGTTAATTATATATACTTCATATAAAACTAGCAATAAAACAAGTGACAAGCTACTTAATTATCAGGACAGGTCTTCTTATTGTCTCTAGTATCTATCTGTGTATGTGTGTGCTAATCGCTGATTCGTGCTCATTAGTTTAGTTTACTATTTAATCATAACCAAACCGTGCCAGTCTCTCAGGCTGAACCCCCTTGCGTTAGATTAGGTAGTACAGCTAACTTAAGATATTAAAATACTGATTAGAATAACTAGATAATACGTTCCACTCTTAGTGATCGACACTCTACTTACCATTATATTCATACTGACCGGGTACACTGCTCGTTAAGTGTGTGTGTTATTGATAAGTCGGCTAAATATAAATTTAAAACTTGAGTAGGCATTAATACTGCTAAACCGCAACGACACATCACGCGCATCAGATAACAAAATTGATCTTCTTGTTCAACAATATGAACAATTTGTTATCTCTGAAGATGAGACCATTATAGTGCGTTTGCTAGGTTTAATACTATTATTACATCACTTAAAGCACTTGACGAATCTTTTTCTAGTAAGAATTTTGTCAGGAAATTTCTAAGAGCACTCCATCCGAAGTGGAGAGCAAAGGTGACGGCTATTGAAGAATCCAAGGATTTTCAAGCATGACACTTGATGAGCTCATAGGAAATCTCAAAGTTCACGAAATGGTGATGGAAAAAGATTCAGAAATAGTTAAAGGCAAAAAGGAGAAATGAAATCCATTGCCTTAAAAGCTAAAGTTGAGTCAAGTGATGATGAAGAGTCTTGTTCTAATAGCGAAGACGAAGAGTATGCCATGGCCGTAAGAGATTTCAAGAAATTCTTCAGGAGACGAGGAAAGTTCGTATGACCACCTCGTGAAGAAAAGAAATCCTTCCGAAAAGACCGTGATGATAGAAAAGGCAAGTTAGATAGGAAGTGCTATAGGTGTGGAGATTCTGGTCACTTTATAGGTGAATGTCCAAAGCCTCCAAAGAACAAGTCTCAAAAAGCAATTTGTTAGTGGAGCTTGGAGTGATAGTGAAGGAGATGATGATGAGCCTAAAGACAACGAAGTTGCACTTATGGCTCATGACACAGAAGAGGTACATTCTGACTCATACTCCTCTATAGATGATGAAACTTTAGAAGTAGAATATAACAAACTATGTGATATCACATTAAAAATCATCAACAAAAACAAATTCTTAAAAACTAAAACAACACTTTTAGAAAATGAAGTGTATTGGCTTAAAGAAAAAGAGAAACGAATGGAGAAAGGTAAAAATAGCAAAGATACATGTGTCTCTTGTCAAGAACTAAAATTAGAATTAGATGTACTAAAAACCACACAGGAAGATCTCATTAAGCAAAACTCTAAGTTTAAAAAGTTTGATAAAAACATAAGTTGTGCAGATGAGATAATGAAAATGCAAAAACTTCCTCATGATAAAACCGGACTAGGTTTTATGAAACTAGGAACCTTAGGTGACTTTAAGAAACAAACTGTGAATGAAAAAGAAACTGTTTCAACCAAGTCAGAAGCCCACGGATCTGACAGATCCAAAATTTTGGATCCGCCAGTTGTACCCAAGGGATCCGCGGGTACAGAAGTTGAACAGAAGGCTCCCAAAACTGACCGTTCTGAATTCGTTAGAGTTACTAGAAAACCTAGCACTAGTATGACTAATAACAAACAAAATCCAGTAGTTTCTATAGGAAAAGGTCAAGCTAGAAATGAGTATAGAGTCAAAACGGTTCAACAGAGACCACAAACTAGTTTTCCCAAACGCCCCTTTCCAAAGAGTAATACTAACCCACAAAACACTTATCAAAATAATTGGAACCAAAACATACCTAGAAACTTTCATGGTCCTAATTACATGCCGTGGAACAATTATCCATCATTTCCTTACATGAACCATGATAATGTTATGTTTAACCCAAACGGACCCATGAGGTATTGGGGACCAAACGCTTGAGTCTTTCTTGAACTTAGGTGTGCTTAAAAGTTGAACTTGAACCTGATGAGTGGATCAAAGATAGTGGGTGCTCTAGGCACATGACGGGAAACAAAAGCCTTTTCTCAACCTACCAAGTGTACGACGGAGGTAATGTCACATTCGGTAGCAAACTTAAAAGTAAAATCATCGGAAAAGGTACGATCTCTCATGACTCTCTCTATTGATGATGTTGCTCATGTAGATAATTTAGGTTTTAATTTGCTTAGTATAAGTCAATTATGCGGCAAAAAGTATAACGTCCTTTTCAGTGAAAATGGAAGTAAAATACTTAAAGACGGCATAACAGTAGGAAAAGGTGTTTTGAAAAATAACGTATATGTTATGAAATTAGATAAAACACCTAAAGACAAGCTTTGTCTTACTTCTTTGGACGAAAACTCAACCCTATGGCATCGACGTTTAGGTCATGCAAATATGAGGTTAATTCAATCCTTATCATCTAAGGAACTCGTTAGGAACCTACCCAAGTTGAAATATGACCAACACTTTTGTGATGCTTGCAAAATTGGGAAACAAGTTCATAATAGCCATAAGGCTAAAAACATGGTGTCTACATCTAGGTGTCTAGAATTGTTGCATATGATTTGTTTGGCCCGTCGGCTATACAAAGTTATGGAGGAAATTTTTACACATTAGTTATAGTAGATGATTACTCTAGGTATACATGGACTAAATTCTTAAAAACTAAAAACGAAGCTTTTGATAAATTTGAAATTCTAAGCAAGAAAATTCAAAATCAAATAGGAAGTAGTATAGTGTCAATTAGAACTGACCATGGTCGTGAATTTGACAATGAAATCCAATTCGGAGCTTTTTGTGATGCTAATGGCATAACACATAATTTCTCGGCTCCTCGAACTCCTCAATCTAACGGTGTGGTAGAACGTAAAAATAGAACAATTCAAGAAATGAGTAGAACTATGTTAAATGAACAAAACATACCTCAAAAGTTTTGGTGTCACGCTGTAGATACATCAACATATATCCTAAATCGAGTTTTAATTAGACCATTTTTAAATAAAACTCCATATGAACTTTATCGAGGCAAAAAGCCTACATTAGGATATTTTAGAGTTTTTGGAAGCAAGTGCTTCATTTTAAACACAAAGGATTATCTCACCAAGTTCGACCCAAATTCGTATGAAGGTGTGTTTCTCGGATATTCACAAAATAGTAAAGCGTACATAGTGTTGAACAAAGAAACCTCAAGAGTCGAGGAATCATTGAACGTAACATTCGATGAAAGTCCACCTCCCTCTAAGACATCACCTTTGGTAGATGATGACTTAGTTGAAGACCAAATGGTTGAAAATTTAGATAATATAATTAATGACAAAGAAGATGAACCAGAAAATAGAAAAATCGTCAACATCAAGGAATCTAAAAGTCATCCATTAGAAAACGTCATAGGAAAAATCAATGAAAGAACATTAAGATCTAAAGCTCAAAATGAAAGTAATTTCTTTTGTTTTGTTTCAACAATTGAGCCTAAAAATATAAATGAGGCTATAAAAGATGAATCTTGGGTTATTGCTATGCAAGAGGAATTAAATCAATTTGTTAGGAATGACATTTGGACTTTAGTTCCACAACCTAAAAATCAAACCATAATCGGTACAAAATGGGTTTTTAGAAATAAAATGGATGAAAATGGCATTGTATCTAGAAACAAAGCTAGGCTAGTAGCACAAGGATACAATCAACAAGAAGGTATAGATTACGATGAAACATTTGCACCTGTCGCTAGACTTGAGTCTATTAGGATATTACTTGCATATGCATGTGCACATGATTTTAAATTATTTCAAATGGATGTTAAAAGTGCATTTCTAAATGGTTTTATAAATGAAGAAGTATATGTTGCACAACCTCCCGGCTTTGCCGATTTTGAAAAACCAAATCATGTTTATAAACTTAAGAAAGCTTTATACGGACTTGAGCAAGCACCAAAAGCATGGTATGATCGACTTAATACTTTCCTAGTTGAGCATAAGTACACCATGGGCCTAGTAGACAATACTCTCTTCACCAAGAAAAAGGGATCGCATATTATCATCGTCCAGATATATGTGGATGACATTATATTCGGTTCAACTTGTCAAGAGTTATGCAATGATTTCTCAAAAATCATGCATGACGAGTTTGAAATGAGTATGATAGGGGAACTAAACTTTTTCTTAGGTCTCCAAATTAAACAATTAGAAGATGGGATATTCTTCAACCAATCAAAGTATATAAAAGATATGCTTAATAAGTTTGGTCTTGAAGACTCAAAACCAATGAAAACACCCATGTCCTCTGAAACCAAACTCACAAAGGATGAAGAAAAGGAATCCGTAGATAGCACTAAATATAGGGGAATGATTGGTAGTTTACTCTATCTTACGGCTAGTAGGCCGGACATTATGTTTAGTGTTTGTCTATGTGCACGTTTTCAAGAAGATCCCAAAATATCCCATCTTGAAGCCGTTAAACGGATATTTAGGTACATTAAAGGCACTACACATTCAGGATTATGGTATCCCAAAGGAACGAGTGTAGAAACCATAGTGTATGCCGACTCAGACCATGCCGGTGAGTATGTAGATAGGAAAAGTACTAGCGGTATTTGTACTTTTGTAGGACATTGTCTCACTTCATGGTTCGCTAAGAAACAAACAGCCCTCGCAATATCAACAACAGAGGCAGAGTATGTGTCTGCAGGAAAGGCGTGTCAACAAGCACTGTGGACGAAACAAGCTCTCGTCGACTATGGAATT
The DNA here is from genome assembly GCA_021014915.2 of Artemisia tridentata subsp. tridentata. NCBI lineage: Eukaryota > Viridiplantae > Streptophyta > Magnoliopsida > Asterales > Asteraceae > Artemisia > Artemisia tridentata. The sequence continues at coordinate 422,023,469 of CP139504.1, forward strand.
GAACTCAACGACATTCCCATTCTTTGCGACAACAAAGGAGCAATTGATCTCAGCAAAAATCCAGTCCAACATGCTAGAACTAAACACATAGAAATACGTCATCACTTCCTTCGTGACAATGTTCAGAAGGAAAATATCTCAATTGAGAAAGTTTCCTCAGAGGACAACATTGCCGATATTCTCACTAAACCCCTCAAACGAGAACCTTTCTACTATCTTAGACTTGGCTTAGGATTAATAGAACCTAGTGATTAGATATAACATTAGCTCGAATCCTAATTTAACCAAACACGACAATAAAACAAAATCTGTGTTCTGATCCCGCGGATCCAAACGACAACAAAGGCGGATCCTTTGTTTTGGATCCGCCGGATCCGTCACATGCACAGGCTGTTTTATTTTTATATAATAAACAACACCAAGTACTATTCATCATACTCCTAAAACTTATCACCTACTGAATTCGTCCCATACTTCACCACAATCATAATTTAGGCTATTTTCTTCCACAATTTTGTGCTCCAAACATCACTGTAAGTATCCTTATCATGTTTATACTCCTGATCTGCGTCTAGGATTTCTATTTCATGCACAAAAGCAAAACTTGGGGTATATGCATAATTCTTGTAAAATCATGAAGCATATTTACTGAATTGCACTTCAAATCATGTTTTTTCTTAGTTAGGAATTGCATCTTGTTGCACATTATCATAATTCAACAAAAATCCCATGAGAAATTTTTGCTAAAAACTTCTCACGACTAGGAAAATGGTTTTTCTTGAACATTGTTCATACAAATATAAAAACATTTGATTTTAATCATCACTTGCATAATGTCTCTTGAATGCTAAAGGAAATACATAACTAATATGTATTTTCGGGTACATTCAAACGAAGCTACATTGAAATAGGAGCGTTTGGGTTATCTCTCATTTTAACACAAAACTTGCATAAACAAATTTTTCATGCATCAAAAGGAGTCGAGATAACCGCACCTCCACATAGTCCCCATGTGGGCACACACTAGACTTATATACGTATTTTGTTAATTTCGACTAAAACTATATAATTTTTGTGTTTAGGAAAATCATGCCTCCCGCAACCAACTATGATCACAAACACACCGTCAACTACCTACCCAAACACCACAAAACCAAAGGTCTCACCGAACAACAAGTTGAAATTTTCAAAGCTCTAGAAAAACACTACGTACATGAGGGTAGGGCTGTAGACTCCTCATTCTATGATGGAACCAATCTTAGAGAACAACTAGCGGCAATTCACTTCGATGGTCTCCTAGACATCGATGAACAAATAGTTCCTAGGTTTATTCTTGAGTTCTATGCAACCGTAGGTCTTAGTTCAAATGACGATGGTCTTATTAGCATTCACTTTTGTGTCAATGGAACCATGTTCAATATTCCATTAGATCAATTTGGAGAGGTTTTAGGAATCCCAAATCGTGGAACGTGTCTCTATTCGGATAAATGGTCATTGACCATTCTTGAATCAAATCTTGAACGAACGGCACCATATGCCACTCCCTTAGCCTCAAAAGAAGTCATTCGTGAGCGTCTCTTCATTCCTAGGAACAACCCAACTAGGTTGCATCGAGGGAAATATGTAGCTAGAGATCCATTTGCTATGGAGCTAAATGAACTTAAGCCTAATTTAGGAAAATGGAAGAAGTCTTAAGAGCCAATGTCATGTGCACAATAGGAAACTGCGATCACATCAATGCTTGTCTTTGCCACATGATGTACAATGTTTCAACTCATCAAACTTTCAACCTTGCTTATTATGTTGTCAAAAGAATGGCCGACATCCTGGTTCAAGGCAAAATGGCATTGCCTTATGGAATGCTCTTAACCTGTCTTTATCGAGCCTTTGTTCCCATTCCTAGAAATGCCTTAGTATTTGTTCCCGACTATGATGAGATCAAATACACCTTCGTTCCTTTGAGCGACTATAGGGTAGCGGTTGATAAAGGAAAACGTCCTCGTGCTCAAACATCATCATCATCATCATCAATGAGTGAGATGACGGCTTGCCAAACTCTAGGATTGCTCCACCGGAGTACTTGCGACAACTTCCACCAATTGAGAATGAATCAGCCGAGTTCAAGCAAACAAAAGGAATGATGAAGAATTTAGGGCGTTGGATCATGAAGCTTCACAAGGGTATGAAGAAGTTGAAGAAGAAGTTGGGTTGAGAAGAGTGTTTGGTGCTAGACATTACTAGACAATGTTGTGTTAAACATGTTTGTTTCTTAACTTTTATGGTAGTACTTGATATGTATGTTAACTAACTCAGATTTGCAGGTCGATAACACTTAGTGTTATCAATTTTTCGAGTTTAAGCCTATGTTTGGCTTAACTCGTCTTAAGGTAAGTTCCTATGAACGAATTAATCTATACTAAATGTGTGTTAGAATCCCTATATTTAGTTGTTTTGCATTATATATTAGATGATAGATATGTTCCAGGAGAATTTTCGGGTTTTTGTCGAAAAACGCAAAATATGCACATCTCTCTGTTTAGTTTTAGTACTTTTGGTCCACAGATCTGGCGGATCCCTCATTTTGGATCCACCATGTGTTATCGTTGGTTCCGCCATCCTTCAACCATGTGGATCAGGCGGATCCCAAAGTTTGGATCCGCACGTGTTATCGTTTGGATCCGCAGGTGTAACAGTAATAATCCCAAATATTTTTGACTTATCCGATTCTTAGATTTTAGTTTCTAGTCTTCTTCAGAATAGGTTCACTGATCATTAAACATCTTAGAATGATTTAGGAATTCTTAGAAACTTAAGAACAAAAATTTCCCACCAAAATTTAAATTTTCAAATTATATGAGTGAGTTACCTTTCTGATACAAACAAGGAACCCTTTTTAGGGATCCTTCAAATCGTGGGAACATCACATCAGAGGATTTTCCACTATCTCATTCATTTACTGCATATCTTCATCATATTACTCAACATAAGTTCTATGGATTGACTTATGTGATGTGATTTGCATAAATTTTTGTTCCAAATCATTAGAAACCAACATTCTCCATTGGATTTACATCAAATCCAAACACTACTTCCAATAACTTATCTGCCTATAAATTAAGATCATAACTTAGAGCAAAACTCAGTCATCCACCTTCTTCTACACACATAACCTGTACATCATAGTTATCTTAGCTCACCATGAACAAATCAAACAACTCTTCAACCTCTAGACCTCCAAAACGAACCGCACGCATTAGTGTTAAGCCTTGTTGCTTTATAAATCTTGTAAATTCATCATCAGAGGAATCATCTCCTCTAAATATCTTATCACCTATTTCAAGTGAGTAATTTTCTCACTCTTCAACACCTACACCATCCAATGTGGTCATACAAACTCCTCCTCCAACCATAACTCCAATAGCAACCACACCACCACCCGCTCCAACACAATCTGTGAAGTCCCAATCACCACCTAATTCACCAAAGTTGCAACCCATGGAACTTTTTAGGACACCACCAACTTCATCTCATCCATATCTTGAGGATTTGGAAGATCTCCCACCGAGATCAAACAATCCTCCACCTTTGACCTTTGAAGGTCAAGAACCCATGCTTTTCCATCCTCTTCATCCGGAAATCCACGGTCCTTTATACCGTGATGCTCCACAACCTCAACCTCAAATACCACTCTCTCACCCACATCAACTCTCATTGCCATCGATGAGGCAATGTGGATGAATATACCACAAACCCAAGAGGAAATTAGTGAAGAACTTACCCGTCTCTACTCTCTCTCGGGTATGGTAGACCACCGCCTCAATGAAGCCATGGACCTCCAAACCATCCTCATGAACTCCATCCAAACACCACCACCATCCAATGAGCAAGAACAACCACCACCATGGTATGTGCTTAAACACATACCTTTTCTTGACCAAATTATGACCAAAACGACCAAAAACTAACCATAAATGCCAAAGATATTGTGTTTTTGTGTTTGTTTCTATGCAGGTACGGATATCATGAAATATGGACAAAAATCAAGAAAAACCGGAAAAACAAGCACGAGATTTGGAAAAGTTCAAAAGCCGGAGTCGGGGAAGCAAATGATCAAAATATTAGCTCAAAATGCCAAAAAGATCCTTTGAGATTCAAAGAATGCCAGAAATAGTCCTGGGAACAACTTTAGAAGAATTACAATTTTAGCCCTTCAAGTTTACAAAATTACAAAAATAATCCTTATCCTAAAACCACTACTACATCCGGATTTATTATCTCTTTAACCCAAAAAAAATAATAAACCCAAATCCATTTCCCATAAACCCACAGCCCAACTTCACCCTAAGCCCAAAACATCTACACTACCCGGTCCATACCCGACCCAGTCACAAACCCGGTCAAACAATAATTAATCCCAGTCAAACCCAACTTACCCGCCCCCTTTTCCCAGGAATTACTATTCACCCAAGAACCCTAATTTTACCCGTACAACAATTACAGCAATTAAGGGCAGATTGGTCCTTGCACGCGAATCTAGGAGCTTCCTGACATGTCAGGAATGACATGTCAGCGAAATAGAGCCCTATGATTGGTTGATGGGACGTGGACATTTAATCCAAGGGTTGTTATTGCAAGATTGGTGATCAAGGCATGATCTGAAGGCTGAAATGATCTCAAAGAAGCACAAGGTGGTATGGATTGATGACTTGGACATCCCTAGAAGCTTCCCACTTCGGCTATAAATAGCCCTCTCATCTCCTCAGAATTTCAAGTAGTAATTAGGTTAAGGTTATGCTGTTAAAATAGCTTTTAGTTGTAGTTTTAAATCTTCTTTGTAATTCTCAAAGTTTTATTAATAAAAGTAGTTTGATTCTCTTTTTAATTCGTACCACTTTAGCTTATAATCTCATTGTTAGCTTATTAATAGTTTCAGTAGCTTATTATAAATCATATTTAGCTTATTTCAACTTTTAATCTCATCTTTTGTTCAACTCATTTCAAAAATCCAAAAATATTGAAAAATATTAAAAAATACAAAAATAATGTCAAAACAGCTTCAATAAGCTGATTTTCTTATTAGTGGAAGCTCATATAAGCTGTTTAGCTTATTGTGAGTGATAGAATAGGTCAAAACTGATTTAGTCTCAAAGAATCACCAAAAGTCAACAAAAGTCAACTGTCATGGTCAAATAAGCTGTTGAAGGATAAGCTGACTTGGAAGGGCTTATTTGGGTGGTGTTTGGCTTAAGTAAAAAGCCTGGGTGTTATTTGTTTGGTTCAGATCTGTGCCCACTTAGTTTATACTTGTAAGTTTCACTTGGTTATTATTCATAGCTTATTTTTGATCAACTGCTTATTTAGTGCTTAAGTAGGATTGGAATTTGTTGTTTTATGGTTAATTAAGTTAGAAATGCAGTAGATTAAAAGTTCTATAGCTTATCTCATTTATTTGTAGTTTAAAATCTCATAACATTTTTAAGGGGTGTTTGGTTTATAATTCATGCTAAGAGATAGAGCTTGTGTACTGTTCATTTGTAGTCTCATAGGATTTGATCTTGCTTAATTAATTCTAGTTAAGCTGTTTTTGATAGGAGTTTAGTGAATTTGAAGTACTTTGAGTTTTTTGGATATTAGGTTGATTTTTAGGGTAAAAACTGCATTCATAAGCTTCCATTTAAGCTGAGCTTGTTTGGTGAGAACTTGTGGTATTTTTAAGTTGATATCAGTGTTTGAAGTAATCATACAAAGTTTGGTTAAGTTATATTGTGATTTGAAAGGTTTAAGTGCAAAACACTAAGACTGCTGCATCAGAAACCAAAGTGCAGACCTGCACAAATTCTGATCAACTCAGCTTTTCACTAGGTCTGAAATTGCTTATTCTATTGTTCTCTTTGCCTCATTTTTAGTATTATAGATAGTTTGTAGTATAAGCTTTTGAATTTTGAGCTGGTATCTCACTTGGTGGCTTATTTATAAGCTTTAATCAGTCTGCAAATGCAACTGTTTCTGAACCTGCAACATTTTTTGTGCCCATATGCATCTGTGTTTGCCCCAAATTGAATAAGCAATTGGACATAGAATTTGGGCATTTTTGGGTTATAAGAAGCTTGTAGTATAAGTTTTCAGTATCTGCTTTGGATTTCCCCAATTAGCTGTTGATTAGCTGTTAGAACAGCTTAAAGAAGGCTTTTCACTCATTTGCTTCTGTGATATTTTTGCAACTGCTATTCTGCTTATTAGCTTATTCCTTGAGTTTCTTTGGACTTAATTGGTAGTTTTAAGCCTGAATAAGTGTGTTTATCCAGTGTTGAGCATTTGATAATTTTTGATGCTTTTTAGATTATTTTTAGAGCTTTTTGAAACTGCTTATTTGGCAATACTGCTTATTAGGGTTTAGATGAGCTCTGATTTCATTTTTCCTAGCTTTTTTATATAATTTAGGATTTATCTGCAAAGTTTCACATTTTTCCAAAGTCATTTACTTTTTTTAAACCATTTAATTAGTTTCTTTTAGTTTTAAATTCATAAAAAATAAAATAAAAGTAAAAAAAAAATATTTTTCTTTTTCCCAAAATTTTCTTTTAATATTTAGTATTTAGGAAAAATCATTTTACATTTTTAGGACTTAAAATTTAGAATTTACTTTTTAAATACGTTTTTAAAATTGTAACGTACGTTTTAAAAGTTCAATTTTCGTTTTTAGAATTGTATGCTTAGTTTACTTGTACCCTTGGCTTAAGTAGTTGTTTCCTTTTATTATTTCATTATTCGTAGTGTAAAACCCCAATCAATCACTCTTTTTACACTTTTCACCACACTTTTCGACACGTAAACGACAACTCGACTTCAACCTTCGTTGGGACTACGACCCGGGGAAATACATCCGTTGTATTTTCTTTGGAAAATAAATATACTTAAAACGACAAATCAAAAAATGGCGCCGCTGCCGGGGAAGGCTTGAGAAGAGTTTGTTAATTTCGTTCGTTGAATCGTCTTTTGAAGACCCTTCCTCGAAAGTTATTTGTTTTTATAAAAAGAAAAATAAATAAAACACTTTTCCTAAAGTGTTTTCAAAAAATACAAAAATAATATAACCTCACTTTCCTGAAAGTGTTTAAACCATTCGAATAAACAAAAAAGAGATCGTTAAGTTAAACGTTACTCGGATTATTTCTTTACTACAACCTATACACGGGGTTTAAGGAGGTCTTGACATTAAATTGCAGACCGAAAAGAGATCCATTCTTCTCTTCCGCCACGCTGCGCGTAGTTTTGAAAGAAACGAGTACGGTTGATCGAACGATCACCAAAAAGATAATATTTCTAATTTTTCCTTAATAAAAACCCAAAAATATTTTATTTTCAAATTTGGTTTTTCTTTTTAAATTTTGGTTTCTTTTTGGTGTATGCGCACCCGCTCTTCTTCTTCTCCCAATCTTCTTTCACCTCTCTCAAATCCCGAGAGAATTATCCGTCACAATCACCGTGTTGATTTCCCAACCGTTGAGGAAATGAATAACAACGATCAACCCCCGCCGATGGGTGGTAATCAAGATCAAATGCCAGCTCCCGATCTCCGAACAATGGAGGAGTTGTGCCAACCCACAATGCACGGACGTGGTGGCCCGATTGCCCCCGTCAATATTCAAGCCGCAGATTTTGGACTTAAACATCACATGATACAACAAGTCCAAAATTCTTGCCAATTTCATGGCTTGCCAGGTGACGATGCAAACAAGCATATTGACAAATTCATACCGTCACCCAAAGTATGAAACACAATGGGGTCACCGATGACGCCCTTCGTCTATATTTCTTTCCATATTCCTTGACGCATCATGCCACCGCATGGTTTGACCATCTTCCCAAGAACTCCATTCACACTTTTGATGAGATGGTTTCAAAGTTCTTGGCGAAATATTTCCCACCGTCGATGGTGACGAAATTAAGGAATGAGATTAGCAATTTCCGTCAGCTTCCCGATGAATCCTTATTTGAGGCATGGGAACGCTACAAACTCTCGATTGATTGGTGTCCGAACCATAACATGTTGTTAGTTCACTATTATAGACACATTCTATAATGGTTTGACATTACGACACCGTGAAACGATTAACGCTGCTGCCGGTGGTACGTTCATGAAACGTCGACCGAAGAGTGCTATGATCTCATTGAAAACATGACTGCGCATAATAATTTTTGGGATTCCTCTGCCGAGAGGAATGAGTCTACTCAGCTAGCACTAATTCTTCTACCTCCGAGATAGCCGATCTTTCTAAACAAATGAATGATATGTCCACTGCTATCTTAAGAATCCATCAGAGTATGAATCAAAACAACAATCAGCAAGTCAATGTTGTCATCAAAGTTGTGAAACTTGCGGTGGTCCTCATTCTTATTTCGAGTGCCCAGCCTCCGGTGGCTACACTCAAGAGAATGTGTATGCTGCTACGGAAATTTCAACATGGGAGGTAACGGTTACCAACCACAAGGAGACCGTAATCTTCTCAGCTACCGTTCTAACAATTATCTCGACCACCCAGTTTCACACAAAATCAAAATAGAATGTGCTAAACCGCAATGTTCCATACAATCAAAATCGGGCTAATCAAGGGAATTTAAATCAAGGGCAAAATTATCAAAATCAGGGGAATTTTAATCGAAGCCCGAATCAAGGGAATTTTCAAAATCAGAATCATGGAAATTTTCAAAACCAAGGAAAATTTAATCAGGGAAAATTTCAAAACAACAACCAAGGTTTTGTTCAAAACCACCGAGGGCCAAATCTTCCAAATAATCAAAATCAAGGATTTGTGCAAAACCAATCGCCCTCGGATGAGTTATTAAAACAATTGATTCTTCAAACCCAAAGTCAACAAAAAGCTCAGGAAGAAACAAATAAGTTGTTGATGAGTCAAATAACGGAAATCAAAAAGTCTTTAAATGATCGACCCTCGGGCTCTGGAACTCTTCCAAGCAACACGATCGCTAACCCGAGGGGCGATGTTAAGGCGATCACGACTAGGAGTGGTGTTTCTTACGAAGGACCCACGGCTCCGACTACCGCTTCTTCTCTACCCCCAAGGTAGTCGTCCGTGAGACCGAAGTGACAAAGGAAAACGGAACTTCCTGCTAATAACGGAAGGACCGAAGACGTCCAACCTCCGGTTGTCCAAACATTTTGAACCAAAGGTTGTTGAGCCAAAAGAAGTTCCCATAAAAGCAAAACTTCCTTATCCTTCGAGATTGAATGATCAAAAGCTCCACGAAAAAGCTTCAAATCAAATGGAGAAATTCTTTCAAATCTTCCAAGATTTGCATTTTGATATAAGCTTCGCGGATGCTTTGCTTTTGATGCCTAAGTTTGCTTCTACCATCAAAGGATTACTGAGTAACAATAAAAATTATTTGAATTAGCAAAAACTCCTCTGAACGAAAACTACTCAGCGGTACTCCTCAAAAAGCTTTCGGAAAAGCTTGGAGACCCTGGAAAATTCCTCATACCATGTGATTTTCCAGGGATGGTTGAATGCTACGCCCTGGCCGATCTTGGTGCAAGCATCAACTTAATCCCTGCTGTCGTCTGGCAAAAGCTTTCTTTACCGAACTTACTCCCACTTGCATGACCCTGAGCTTGCGGACCATTCCATAACCCGTCTACTTGGCATAGCCGAGGATGTCTTCGTCAAGGTGGGGAAGTTCCATTTCCCAGCCGATTTTGTGATTGTTGATTTTGATGCCAACCCCGGGTTCCTCTAATCCTCGGAAGATCATTCTTGAGGACCGGGCGGGCTTTGATTGATGTGTATGGAGAGGAAATCACGTTGAGGGTGGATAATGAAGCCGTGACTTTTAACCTAGACCGAACTTTCAAATACTCCTCCAATCACGATTCCGTCTCGGTTAATCGAATCGATGTGATTGATGTTGCCTCGGAGGAGTATTTTCAAGAAGTTCTTGGATTTTCCAATAAATCCTCGAGTGGTAATCCCACTCCTTCTTCTCAACCTATTCTTTCGACTCTTCCCCTTCCCTCACCCCGTTTGAGGGAAGTGACTTCATCTTGGAAGAGATCGAGGCTTGTCTTAAGAGTGATTCAGTTTCACCGGAAATTGATGATTTAGACTTTGACCCGGAAGGAGACATTCTCCTCCTTGAGAAATTACTGAACGATGATCCGTCACCTTCTCTCCCTCCGGAAGAAATTCAAATGGAAGAAATCAAAGAAGTTAAAACATATGATCCTCCTGAGCTCGAGCTCAAGGATTTACCTCCTCATCTTGAGTATGCTTTCTTGGAAGATGCCGACAAATATCCCATCATCATATCTAAAGAACATAAAGATGAGGAGAAGATCAACTTCTTGCGTGCTTAGAAAGCATAAAAGTGCTATTGCTTGGCAAATCTCTGATATAAAGGGTATTGACCCTAAATTTTGTACTCACAAGATCTTACTTGAAGAAAACTTCAAACCCGCCATCCAGCAACAGAGACGGGTTAACCCAAAAATCCATGATGTCATCAAAAAGGAAGTTATTAAACTCCTTGACGCTGGGATGATTTATCCAATATCTGATAGCTCATGGGTTAGCCCAGTCCACTGTGTGCCTAAAAAGGGTGGAATGACCGTTGTAACAAACGAAGAAAATGAGTTAATCCCCACACGTCTCGTCACCAGATGGAGAGTGTGTATCGATTACCGAAAACTCAATGATGCTACCCGTAAAGACCATTTCCCTCTACCGTTTATGGACCAAATGCTTGAGCGTTTGGCGGGAAATGAGTTCTATTGTTTTCTCGATGGCTTTTCCGGGTATTTTCAAATACCAATTGATCCCCAAGATCAGGAAAAGACCACCTTCACGTGTCCTTATGGAACGTTTGCCTACCGACGCATGCCTTTCGGCTTGAATGCTCCGGGCACGTTCCAAAGATGCATGATGGCAATATTCCATGATATGATCGAGAAAACAATGGAGGTCTTTATGGATGATTTCTCTGTCTATGGAAATTCTTTCTCATCTTGCCTCTCCCATTTAGACAAAATGCTGCAAAGGTGTAAAGACACCAATCTTGTGCTAAATTGGGAGAAGTGCCACTTCATGGTTAAAGAGGGCATTGTCCTCGGCCATAAGATTTCCAAATCCGGGATTGAGGTCGATCGAGCCAAAGTCGATGTTATCGCTAAGCTACCTCATCCCACTACTGTAAAAGGAATCTGAAGTTTCCTTGGTCATGCCGGTTTCTACAGACGATTTATTCAAGACTTCTCTAAAATCGCCCGGCCTCTGACCCATCTTCTTGAAAAAGATGCTCCATTCTTCTTCTCTCCCGAATGCATCGAATCATTCGAGGTTCTAAAAAAGAAATTGACTGAAGCTCCGATACTGGTTGCCCCGATTGGGACTTGCCCTTTGAGCTCATGTGTGATGCCAGCGATTATGCTATTGGTGCAGTCCTGGGGCAACGCAAATCAAAATACTTTCAGCCGATACACTATGCTAGCAAGACAATGACCGACGCTCAATCTCACTATACTACTACAGAGAAAGAGTTGTTGGCCGTTGTCTACGCTTTTGAGAAATTTAGACCATATCTTGTCTTATCCAAAAGCATAGTGTATACGGACCATTCTGCTCTCAAGTATCTCTTAGCGAAGCAAGATGCTAAGCCGAGGTTACTTCGGTGGATTCTTCTGCTCCAGGAATTTGATATTATCATTCGTGATAAAAAAAGGAGCAGAAAATCTGGCCGCTGATCACTTATCCAGACTTGAAAATCCCCATCAAAGTGATCTTGAGAACAAGGAAATCATCAAAACATTTCCTCTCGAGACACTTGGGATGTATCTTTAAAAAATGATCCGAGTACCCCATGGTTTGCCGACTATGCAAATTACCATGCGGGGAATTTTGTCGTAAAAGGGATGTCGTCCCAGCAGAAAAAGAAATTTTTCAAAGATGTTAAACATTATTTCTAGGACGACCCCTATTTGTTCAGAATATGTGCCGATCAAGTGATTAGACGGTGTGTGCATGGCCAAGAAGCCGTTGACATCCTCACGGCTTGCCATAATGGACCCACGGGGGGACATCATGGTGCCAGCTACACCGCTAAAAAAGTCTTTGATTCTGGATTTTATTGGCCGACAATCTATCGCGATGCCCACGACTTGGTAAAATCTTGTGACTCTTGCCAACGTCAAGGAAAAATCTACAAAAAGACGAAATGCCTCAAAATGCAATTCAAGTCTGCGACATCTTTGACGTGTGGGGCATCGATTTTATGGGGCCATTCCCGTCTTCACGAGGAAATAAGTATATACTCGTGGCCGTCGACTACTTGTCGAAATGGGTTGAAGCAAAAGCGCTCCCCACTAATGACGCCCGAGTGGTTGTTAAGTTCTTGAAAAATCTCTTCACCAGATTCGAACTCCTCGGGCTATAATCAGTGATCGCGGTACCCACTTCTGCATGATCAATTTGCAAAAGGTATGCTCAAGTATGGTGTTACCCACCGA